>AWOL01S0002641.1:0-12234 GCA_000715115.1 Nicotiana otophora | reverse complement strand
GCTCTCTTCTTAGGTGCCATATAATGAAAGTTAAAAGAATGCACGAGTTAGAGGAGGAACAGTTGCATAATTAGTTTCATCGCACGATCCAAAATATCAAAGAAGGGCATTGTTCCTAAATGTCCAAGTAGCCTCCAACTTATAGATGTGGTCGACAACACACCGATAAGAAGGATTCTACCAGACATGGCTCCGAGACATCCTAGGACACTTTAAAACCTTAGGCTCTGATACCAAGTTTGTCACGCCCTTCCTCGAGAAGCGCGACCGTGCTCAATCGAATGAACCCAGCCGAGCAAGCATGCTAGATACTTTCTACCCAATTAACTCATGATCAAGAGAAGACGAGATTTCATTAATTATACAGTAGGAATTTCATTCATACAATCCTAAATCATTTCATTAGTCATTTTGCTTTTAAGTCCCAAACTACACATTCTTATAGTTCAAGTGGAACAAGTGATCAAACACAACATAACTTTTTTAACATTTCTAATACCTATATACAACCCACATAGTGTCTACGGAATCTCTAAAGATACAAAAGCGAGTAAAGATAGTGCCGACATCAAGGCCTCGACTATACCTCAAAAAGTGACCATAATATAAACAAAAGGTATAATACATGACCCCGAAATGAAATGGGGCTCACCGAGTCCGCTGAAAAGAGGATGCAGCACTATCTGTGATCCGCATTGTCTGCTATGTAACCACCTGCATCCATTTAAAGATGCAGCGCCCCTACAAAAGGGACGTTAGTGACATCGAATAGCATTAGTATGTATAGCTAAACACCAACTCAATAGAATGAATAATAACACAAGAAGAACAGTCAAGAATTCAATAAGGGCTTCAAATAATAGTAAAACAACAAGTTAAGGATCATATACAGTTTCAAGACAATTTCCATATTACTAGGTTGGGTGACCTTTAGCACCACTATCCCACAATTCACAATACCCTCGTATTCTTACACGGAGTCCGATCTCGGCCCGATCGGCTAGGCCACCTCATCTGAGGCATTACCACAATTGCATTATAACTTTCTAGCACAGTACCACCATGTGTGCGGCATGGCGTCCGATCACGGCCCGATCGGCTAGGCCATCTCATTGGAGACATTACCATAATTTCATTCACAATACCACCGTGTTCTTACACGGAGTCCGATCTTGGCCCAATCGGCTAGGCCATCTCATTTGAGACATTACCTTTTTCAGTCAATCATCTCACATCGTACTTCTTTGATGTACTTTCGATTCATTGACACTAGTGATTACGATTACCAAGTCATTCTTGCCACTTGGTTGTATTTAATAGTTCCATACCCCTTTTCCATACTCAATATCATTATCAAAATCAATAAGGCTCCCCATTCAAGACAGTAAATTCACATATGAGCCATTTGGGAATCTTAGGCAGATAGAGGCTTTTCATACAATTTGGCATAACAACCTTTATTTTGATCTTGACATGAAGTCTTAACCTTTCTAACACATATTCCACATTTTTAAACACATCCTCAATGACAACATAACATGATGAAGCATTTAGAATAAATATTGAACTTACATCCTTCAACACAAATACGTTAGAAATCGCCAATTCTATGATGATCAAGGGCTTACTCCCATTACATGATCACCGAGGGGTTCGATTCTAAGAAGAAGGGGGTTAGCCAACATACCTCAATTGAGCTTCTTAAAACTCTAAGATGTTTCGGAATATTAGCAACTTTAATCTATTTAAGCAATATAAAAAAATTGAACCAAAATTAGGAAAATGAACATTGTTTTAGCTCATTTGAGCATACTATCAAACACTAGGTGTGCATCAATGTTTTAAGTCTCTTTTGTGGAAGATTCCATCATTTCCCAACCCACTCTCTACCATTATTATCTCACAATCTTCCCACATACTACAAGAATACATGCATGCAAGGTAAGGACTCACATCCCCATGAATTACCTTACTAATGGCCCACTCTAGTTACATTTTGAAATTAAGAGTTTGGGTGATAGAATCTTACCTCTTAGGAAGAAGACCTAGGTTCCTCTCTTGATAATCTTCAAGATTTAAGTGAGAATTGAAGAACAATTGATTAAGATCACTTCTCCCTCTAGGACCCTCTCTCTCACTCTAAGAATATCAGAAAATATGCTCAAAATGGTCCATGGGGTGTGTTTTAACGAAATAGGGTCGGGTTTGAAAACCCCAAAAATGAAGCTCCGGAACAAGGTCTGCGATCGCATAACCGATATGTGGACCGTATCTCGGTCGCATAATCGGTGACCGAACAGACAAAAAGAATTGTTCGTGTCTGCGGTCACTCTGCGGCCTGTAGACTTGTTTTGTAGTCGCATAATGAACCGCATAACAGTTATGCGGTCGCATAGCCGACCGCAAAACGCATCCAAACTGGCCCAATAACTGCCTCACTCTGCGGCCATTATGCAGTCCGCCAAGTGATTCTGCGGTCGCATAATGGACCGCAAAAACGCGTAACACTGCCAATCATTTTGCTTTACTTTCTGATGCATTGTTCAACCCAAAAAGTCTGAACCACGGTGAGTAAGCTCACCGTGAAAAGTTTTTTGTAATACTCAACACATAAAACCAAATCGGCACCACGAAACATTATTAACATTATTTTTGCAAATATTTTATGGGGCCTTACAGGTGCATGGTGTGAATTTAGAACAGGTATACAATCATGATTTGGTGCAGTGTGTAGTGAATGATGTGGTGTTCGTATGTTCGAAATAGGCCTGGTAGAGAATTTTAGATGTTGGAGCTTGGCTCTATGGATTTTGACTAAATAAAAAGGGGGAATCTTCAGACTGGCTCGAGCCAATATGCTCAACTGGATTGTGGTAGCACGGACAGGTGCTCAAGGGGTTAAACAACGATTTTGGACAACTCCGTGGTAGTTTTTCGCACGTTCGAGGATGAACGTATGTTTAAGTGGGAGAGGATGTAATGACCCGACCAGTCGTTTTGAGCTCTAGCACGTCGATCGGCAGTTTGAGGCCTCGAGCAAGTTTATGTTATGTTATGGGACTAGTTTGGGTGATTGGATGAGGTCATGGGGGCCTCGGGTGTGTTTCAGGGTGGTTTCGGACCAAAACAGAATGATTTGTTGTTGCTGTTGCTGCTATCTAGTTTTCTTCTTCGCGAACGCGAAGGGACGCATACGTTCGCGAAGGAGACTTTTGGGGGCTGCTGGATTTTGCCCATCACGAACGCGATGGGGGAGAGATGAATGCGGTGAAGGGCTTGATGGACCTACGCGAACGCGATTGGGAAGTCGCGAACGCGTAGAAGGAAGTGAGCATCTGGGCCTGAGGCTGTTTGGCCTACGCGAACGCGAGGCCGGGTGTGCGATCGCGAAGCAGTGAGGGCGGAAAGCTTCATGAACGCGTCGTGTGGAATGCAAACGTGAAGAAGGTTTTTCTGGGAAGATAGCTTTTGGCCTTCACGATTGCGAGGGTGTTTCTGCGATCGCGAAGAAGGGCAGTGCTGGGCAGTGTCATATAAAGACAGGATTTGGCCCAATTGCCTTCATATTTCAGTTTGGTTGGGCGATGTTTGGAGCTTTTGAAGAGGATATTTCATCATCTATTATGAGGTAAGTAATTCTCGCACATTTTTAGTTAAATATATGGGTTGTATATGGATTTATACATGAAAATCAGTAGAATTTTGGGATTTTGGTAGAAAACCTAGAAATTGGTATTTTTGGATTTTGACCATGAAATGGGGCATGGAAATGAGAATAAATTATATATTTGAGTTCGTGGGGTTATGGGTAATGTTTATCTTTGAAAATTTTCCAAATCCGAGCACGTGGGCCCGAGGGTGATTTTATCAACTTTTCGAGCGGAGTTGAGAATTGTTGTAAATTGAATTATAATGAGTATTAGAGTATACATTTATAGATTTGCACATTTGTTGACTAGTTTTGGAGTGATGGGCATAGGTTTGAGTTGTTGGAAAGGCTTTGGAGCCGGTTATGGAACTTCGAAGCGAGGTAAGTCTCCTTTCTAATCTTGTAAGAGGGAATTAACCCCATAGGTGAATCAAATTATTATGTGCTTCTATTGTGGGGGCTACGTACGCACGAGGTGACGAGAGTCCGTGCGTAGCTACTATTATGCTTATGTCCGGGTAGTCTAGGACCCATATCATGTTGTACTTGCGATGTTTGCGCCCTGCTTGTTAATGTAATTGTTTAAAACATTTAGAAACTCAAAAAGGGAATTGTAAAAAGGTTAAACTTCATTTACTTGACTGTTAAATGAGAATTTGAAATTCGTGAAATATTTTCCCCTTAATAAATCTTGAATTGGTTGTTTAATGTGTTTTCTCTTTTGTGGAGCGGGCCGAACGCCTCGGTAGTAGATATATGCATCTATGGTTCGTGTCGTTTGACCCTCGGCAGTGCACAATTTAAATATTATGTTAGATCGGGCCGTACGACCTCGGCATAATTTGTGCATGATAAATCTTTTGAACTAATTATTATTGATATTGCTTCTTTGGCTTGAGATATAAATTGTTAAATGACGAGAATAAGTTTGGAAAAATTTTCTATTAATAAAAGAATTATCCACTCACTTTGTGTTATTGAGTTTACAGCTATTTCATACAATCCATGCTTAAGTATAATATCGGTATTTATTGTTAGCCCATAGTAAGTGTCGGAGTCGACCCCTCATCACTAGTTTTTCGAGGTTAGATGGGATACTTACTGGGTACGCATTTATTTACGTACTCATATTACACTTGCTGCACATTTTTGTGCACGTGCATATATTTCTAGTGGCCTCGTGGGCATAGAGGCACGATTATTACGGGGACTTAGGTGAGCTGCATTCTATCGCTTGCCTGACAGTGGTGTTAGGCTCCATCATGACCTATAATGGATTTAGGGTCATGACAATAAGTCTCTTATCTAACCTTGTAAGAGGAAATTTACCCCATAGATGATTTAAATTAATATCTGCTATTAATTGTGGGGGCTATGTACGCACGAGGTGACGAGAGTCCGTACATAGCTACTAATCATGATTATGTCCGGGTAGTTTAGGACTCAAATCATGAATTACTTGTAATGTTTGCATCCTTTGTTCATTGAAGTACCTGAAGCATACTAAAATTTTGTTAGAGAAATTAGTAAAAGACCGAAATTTCATAGTAACGACCCGGCCAGTTGTTTTGAGTATTACAACCCCATTTTTTCATTTACTACTCAAGTTAAGATTTACAGTTGTTTTATGACTTACCGGGTCAGTTGGTTTGGGTCCGGAAGGATTTCGAAGTGAAATGAGACACTTAGTCTCTTAATTGAAAACTTAAGTAGGAAAAGTTGACCGGATATTGACTTATGTGTAAATAACCTCGGAATTTAATTCTGATGATTCCAATAGCTCTGTATGGTGATTTTGGAATTAGGAGAGTGTCAGGAAAATTATTTGGAGGTTCGTAGTGGAATTAGGCTTGAAATGGCGAAAGTTAAATTTTTGGGAAGTTTGACCGGGGGTTGACTTTTTGATCTTGGGGTCAGAATCTGATTCTGGAAGTTGGAATAGGTCCGTAATGTGAAATGTGACTTGTGTGCAAATTTTGAGGTCAATCGGATGTGATTTGATATGTTTCAGCATCGATTGTGGAAGTTGAAATTTCAAAGTTCATAGATTTTGATTTGAAGTGCGATTCATCGTTTTGATGTTGTTTAATATGATTTGAGGCAACGAGTAGGTCCGTGTTATGTTATGGGACTTGTTGGTATATTTGGTTGAGGTCCCAGGGGCCTCGGGTGAGTTTCGGATGGTTAACGGATCAAATTCGGACTTAAGGAAAATGCTAGAATTGCTGCCTCTGGTGTGATCGCACATGCGAGGGTCTTGGCCGCAGGTGCGGCCTGGTTGGTGCAGATGCGAGACTGGGGGCTGGCTTGGGCGAACGCAGGTGCGAAGGGTAATGCGCATCTACGAGCCCGTAAATGCGAGGATTTGGAAGGCTGGCTGTGTCCGCAGGCGCACAATTTTTCCGCAAAAGCGGATGGGCAGGTGCGAGCCCAGGCACCGCAGGTGCGGAAATGCCTGGGCAATGTTAACAATGAGGGTTTTTGAGATTTTTCTCATTTTGGTCATTTTGGAGCTCAGTTTGGGCGACTTTGGAGAGAAATTTTTCCACACAACTTGGGGTAAGTGTTCTTGACTCCCTTGTGATTATATTCTATGAATCTGTCTTCATTTTTAGCAATTAGTTGATGAATTTAAAGAGGAAATTGGGGGTGTTGGCCTAAAGTTCATAAAATAACTTTTTGAGTTTTGAACATTGATTTGGAGTTGGAATTGAGTGAAATTAGTATGGTTGAACTTGTAATTGGATGGGTTGTCGGATTTTGTGAGTTTTGTTGGGTTCCAAGTCGCGGGCCCGGGTGTGAGTTTTTGGTCGGTTTTGGGTTTTGATTAAGGATTCGATCTTTATCATTTGGAAATTGTTTCCTTGGGCTTTATTTGATATATTTGAATTGCTTTTGGCTAGTTTTGAGCCGTTCGGAGGTCGCTACGCGCGTGACGGCATCTTTGGAGCACCGTTTGTCTTGCTCGGCATTAGTATTGGCTTGTTCGAGGTAAGTAACTCTTCTAATCTTAGTGCTGAGGGTATGAAACTACGAAATACGTGTTATGTGATTGGTATTGAGGTGACGCACATGCTAGATGACGGGCGTGTGGGCGTGCACCATGTGAATTGGGACTTTGTTGTTTCCATGGGGTATAGTGGTCCTACTTTGTTGATATCCATGTTTTTACCATGTGATAAAGTAGTTAAGCTGTCAATCATGCTAGATATCATGTTTAGGCATTATGCCGATATTGTTTGGACACATAGTGGTCATTTCTTACTGCCATCTCACTGTTTTCATTGATATTTCGTGCTCAGTCATATTCATGCATTCATATCATATCTCAGTTATTTATTGATACATCATATCATTGTTGTCGGGCTAGTTTCATGATATTGTGAGCTCGTGAGTGAGACTGGAGAGATTGATGACTGGGTGAGGCTCAGGGCCTGTGTGTGAGAATTGTGTCACAATAGCACGCGCGTTGTCCGTGCGATTCCAGATGTTGAAATTATAGCACGTGAGTTATCCGTGTGATTCTAGATATTGATATTATGGCACGTGAGTTGTCCGTGCAGCACATGAGTTGTTTGTGCGGTTTATAGTGCTTGGGCTGAAGGAGCCCCTCCGAAGTCTGTACACCCCCAGTGAGTGTGGTTGATATTATTGAGGGATGGATCTTCCCTGGACATGGATCTTGTCTGAAGTATTATATACCTGGAGATGGATCTTCTCCATAGGCTGGATTGGCCATACTCGGTACTGAGTGACTGATGATCAGTTGATGTGTATATTCCGGGATGGATCTTCCCTGGGACGGATTGGCCGTATACAGTACCGAGTGATTGGGCATGATGAGTGGAATGTGTGAGAAAGTGAAATTGAGGACTCTGAGAGTGTGAGTACATGAGTTCATCTCTGAGATACATTGCATTGACATGCACACATGATATACAGGCATGTAGATGTATTTTCCTCATGCTGTACGGTATCACATCATTCATGATTTCTCACACATGTTGACAGATGGGCATGGTGATGCATCTATTTTACGCTGGTTATCTGGAAAGAAAATGAAACATCTTACTTATTATTGAAAGGATTTGGGGAAAATTATTATTTTCAAACTTATTCATATTTTTGGCAACTCTGGTAAACGATTTGGGTTTTCATTTATGTACATTTCAAATAGACGATGTATTTATTTTATTTCCGCTTTGTAAAATCTATTCCTAGAGCTCATGATTTGTACTACCAGTTCTTGGGGAATGTATTAGATTCAGATATTTCTTTACGTAATTGCTTTATTAATTGTTATTGGAATTGGTTAGTGGTTAATNTTGCTCGGTATTGGAATTTTCTTGTTCGAGGTAAGTAACTCTTCTAATCTTAGTGCTGAGGGTATGAAACTACGAAATACGTGTTATGTGATTGGTATTGAGGTGACGCACATGCTAGATGACGGGCGTGTGGGCGTGCACCATGTGAATTGGGACTTTGTTGTTTCCATGGGGTATAGTGGTCCTACTTTGTTGATATCCATGTTTTTACCATGTGATAAAGTAGTTAAGCTGTCAATCATGCTAGATATCATGTTTAGGCATTATGCCGATATTGTTTGGACACATAGTGGTCATTTCTTACTGCCATCTCACTGTTTTCATTGATATTTCGTGCTCAGTCATATTCATGCATTCATATCATATCTCAGTTATTTATTGATACATCATATCATTGTTGTCGGGCTAGTTTCATGATATTGTGAGCTCGTGAGTGAGACTGGAGAGATTGATGACTGGGTGAGGCTCAGGGCCTGTGTGTGAGAATTGTGTCACAATAGCACGCGCGTTGTCCGTGCGATTCCAGATGTTGAAATTATAGCACGTGAGTTATCCGTGTGATTCTAGATATTGATATTATGGCACGTGAGTTGTCCGTGCAGCACATGAGTTGTTTGTGCGGTTTATAGTGCTTGGGCTGAAGGAGCCCCTCCGAAGTCTGTACACCCCCAGTGAGTGTGGTTGATATTATTGAGGGATGGATCTTCCCTGGACATGGATCTTGTCTGAAGTATTATATACCTGGAGATGGATCTTCTCCATAGGCTGGATTGGCCATACTCGGTACTGAGTGACTGATGATCAGTTGATGTGTATATTCCGGGATGGATCTTCCCTGGGACGGATTGGCCGTATACAGTACCGAGTGATTGGGCATGATGAGTGGAATGTGTGAGAAAGTGAAATTGAGGACTCTGAGAGTGTGAGTACATGAGTTCATCTCTGAGATACATTGCATTGACATGCACACATGATATACAGGCATGGAGATGTATTTTCCTCATGCTGTACGGTATCACATCATTCATGATTTCTCACACATGTTGACAGATGGGCATGGTGATGCATCTATTTTACGCTGGTTATCTGGAAAGAAAATGAAACATCTTACTTATTATTGAAAGGATTTGGGGAAAATTATTATTTTCAAACTTATTCATATTTTTGGCAACTCTGGTAAATGATTTGGGTTTTCATTTATGTACATTTCAAATAGACGATGTATTTATTTTATTTCCGCTTTGTAAAATCTATTCCTAGAGCTCATGATTTGTACTACCAGTTCTTGGGGAATGTATTAGATTCAGATATTTCTTTACGTAATTGCTTTATTAATTGTTATTGGAATTGGTTAGTGGTTAATTGGCTTACCTAGCAGAATGGGTTAGGTGCCATCACGACTAGTCAGATTTTGGGTCGTGACAAGGTGGTATTAGAGCCATAGGTTCACAGGTTCTACAATTCATGAGCAAGTGTCTAGTAGAGTCTTGCGCATCGGTATGATGATGTCCATACCTATCTTGAGAGGCTTCAGGACATTTAGGATATACTTCCCATCTTTCTTTCCTTATCATGCGGTATTGATTTAGCTTGAAGCGTAACTCTTTGAATTATTTCCTTGCATTCGTATGCGCACATGAGCACTTGGTATCAGTTGTGCATCACCGGCTTGTGATTCCATGAATGATGTTTGAGATGTGTATTCCATGTTCTAGTGATGGGCCAGTCTGGAGGACTTGAGGCCAGGTTTAGACCGCAGCTTAGGCTCGGTAGCTTCAATTGTAACTTGTACATTTGGACTCATATGTTCGGTAATGTCCCTACGAGTGGAATTTGTGGCTTGATGAGTGGTGAAATGGCATTGTGATGAGTATGATGTAACTGTGGGATGCGTTAAGACGATTTGAATTTGACGAGAAGTGTTTCCTTGAAATGTAAAGGAAAGGCCATTGGATGCTTGATTTTTGTTTTGATGTGACGTACAGTCTTGAGTATTAATGTTTTGAAAGATCTTTCACGTTGTTAAATTTTGGGGCAAATTAAATTCTCATGTTTGGTTAATGAGATGGACTCAGAAAGATTAAGTGATTTCATAGTAATTGTAACTGCGAAAGGGTTTAGGAAAGTACTGATTTAAGGTTAAGTAGGTGGATTATCCCCTGCAGAGTAATCTACGTAGGAGTATTCCTTATAATGTGAGTGGAGAGTTTTTTTTCTGCCGATGGGGCGTATGTGTTGGGATTTGAATTTGAATCTGGTTGAGAAAGTTGATGTGAGTGTTAAGAGAATGAATACGAGCTTAACAAACGATTTAGGTATCTTTATGGTTACCGTTGTATGAGCTTGAGAAGAATTTTTGGTGTACTGACTACGGTATTATGATAGTAATAGAGTATGGGTATTGTGAGTTATCAATTGTTTTAATCTATGGATTTGATCAAAGTGGGGGAGTCTGCTATTGACAATTCAATTCATGGTTATGTGTTAAATTTTAATTTTGGTCTGAGGCATACTTGTGGATTAGTTATGACTTGCAGAGGTTGAGTTCGAGAATGACTCGAGTAAGAAAATTTCTAGATACGGGTTATGGCACTTTAGGAGTATATGAAAATTATGGGAATCATAAAATAATTGAGTGGTTATTCGCGAAGGATGTAGTGTACAAGGAGTAGGAATTTGCTTGGTTGCTTAGGAGTGTAGGTTACTCCCTTGGGTGTGGGTATGTTAATGGGGAACATGTCGTTTGGTCCGTTTGGTCGGTTTAATTGAGCTTTGAGTAGAGTGGATGACTCTTGAGAATGGTTCTAATGGATTCAAGATTGATATGTAGTGATTTGATATTTGCAAGATGTGTACATGGCTAGAAACTGAGAGTTACATTAGATGGTGTCGAGACTTGCGGTAATACATTATGACTATGGATTCTACATTTTAGTATAAGAAAAAAGGAAGAGGAACAATTTTAAATTCACATAAGGTCTTTCGGAGTGGATGTCTCGGTTGCGGTGCTTTTGGGGTACTTAAAAGGGAATTCGGAGGCTTATGGGCCTTAGGGCATTGTGGTTTTATACTAGGGTCTCTTGTGTGGTGCATTTTGTTTAAGGGTCGTGGTGTTCCAGCAAGGAGAAGTATCGGTTTAAAGGTAACTTGGAATGGACTTGGAGAAATAGGACAGCGTAGTAGTAGGTTGAATCAGCACAGTAACAGATATAATCGGGTCTTAGGGTACTTACGATGTGGCTAGCCTCCACAGGTGTTTCGTGGCAATGTTCTTGGGTTTTGGCAATATGCGTGGCTGTGTTGAGATCGAGAGATTCGGTTCTGATAGCTTGGTTGCGTGCAAATGGGTTTCGAAGAGTTCTCAATGGTTTTTACCACGGTTCGAGGAGTATATTTCCTACCGACGTGAGGAATATGTTGCGTATTAGGATTTTCTCCGGGATGAGATCAAATGGAAGGTTTCTGACTGATAGAGTATGGATTCTACTTGTGACTCAGAGTTGATTATGAGATTCTTGTACTCTTCGCAGGATGGCATGGTAGACCCGGCGTATTGTGTGGGATTGAGATTTGCATGTGCAAGGTCACAATTCAGTTTTGAAGGGAAGGACATAAATTCGTAGGCAGCATGGACAGTTTCAGATGACTAGGCAAACGATATTACTAATCGGTATGGCCTGATGAGAGTATACATTTCAGAAGGTCAATATATTTTGATTTATAGGCACTTCATTGGTATTACGACACTCTCCTTGTTGATTGACTGCTGATATTAAAATTTTGCTATGTGGCACGGAAGAATTTTAGAAGTATTCCTCGTGGGATGATGTGTATGAGAGATGTTTAGACAATCTGGCGGTGGAGTTGGGATTAGATATTGTGATTCGTGTGTTCTATAGATTTGTAGACTAGGAGTTCTCAAGAGCAGGTTGTTTCTTAGTTGTGGACAGTGAAGTCATGGCCGAAGCTAGCTAGACGATTGTATGTGCTATGATTCAGTCATTGTGGGCTTTCGGAGGGTTATTTATCCATGTGTGGGTTCCCAGAGTTGATTTTGGGGTCCATTGGTAGTCCCAATTAGGGTGTGTATTCTACACGAAGTTGGATTGGTTGGCTCCATACTGCTATTGTTGAGGGATGTGCCATTCGATTGTTGTTGAGATTATTCGTGTTTCGATATATTCGATGAGTTACTCTTTTATGCTACAAGGGGTTGTGATTCGTTGGTTGTATGCACCCATGGTGCAGTTCTATTGGGGC
>AWOL01S0002635.1:154967-173573 GCA_000715115.1 Nicotiana otophora | reverse complement strand
CTATGAGTATATGATAATATAAAAATAATTGCACGGCATCACCCTTCGTGCTTTTACTCTCATCCTCACCTGATAATATAAATGAAACGGCACGGCATCATCCTTCGTGCTTTACACTCTCAATGGCACGGCATCGCCCTTCGTGCTTTACACTCTTCCTCACATGATAATATAATTCAAATGGCACGGAATCACCCTTCGTGCTTTACACTCTTCCTCACCAAGCACATGTATATCATTAACAAGCAAGGTAGGAAGCATAAATAACGTCAAGAAGAGTGTTTAATCCACAACACAATACAACAATTCATATCATAATTTGCCACTGACCACAATCAAGTTCCAATATGTAGCAGAATCAATACATTTCTCAATAAATAGCCCAAGGCTCCGCATTCTTGATAATTATATTAACTCCTCAATTTAAACTTATTTAATAAACATTTGCAGATAAGGATTCCATCATGAATTTAGTTTCAAGAAACATATCAAATCAACAAACACACGGAATTCACATAAAATCCAAATAACAATAACACCAAATTATTATATAAAACACAAACTTGACAATTTAGGAATGCAGGATGATAACTCAAGTATTTACTAGTGTCAACAATTATCCAATTTAATACATAAAGATGTCTAAAACTTTAAACCAATAAAATTTGCACATATAAGCCCGAGTACGTACTCATCACCTCACGTACATGGCTTCCAACCACACAATTTCCACATAAGACTCAATGCCTAAGGGGTAATTCCCCCACTCGAGCTTAGGCAAGATACTTACCTCTTTGAAGTTATGCCGATATTCCAAAATCGACTTCTTGCTTGAATTGACCTATGAACCGCTCAAATCTATCCAAATTAATTGTATAACTTCATTATAATTCATCGAAAACAATTCCAGATAATAACACGTCGACTTAAAATTTTATTCCAAAAAGTCAACAAAAGTCAACGCGGTGCTCGCCTTTCGGAACCCGACATAATTTTCATGAAATCCGAACACCCATTCCGATACGAGTTCAACTATATCAATTCTATCAAATCTATCAAATTCCAATACCATTTCGTCCCTCAAATCGGGATTTTTTTCATTTTGAAAATTTTCTTCAAAAACCATCCTTTTCCTCAACTCAAAACACAATTTAAATGATAAACTTAAGGATAGAATCATGGAAATAAATAGATTCTAGGTGAAGAACACTTACCCAATTGATTTTCTTGAAACTCCCACAAGGAATCACTCAAAACCGAGCTCTACAAGTCAAAATTTGATAAGAATGGCCTAACCCTCGATTTGGAAAACTTATAATCTGCCCAGGTTTGAAAGCATTGCGAATGCAGAGAAAGTCTCGCGTTCGCGAAGAAGGAAGGTAAGGCTGTCTAGAAAAACCCTTTGCGAATGTGAGGGAAGGAGTGCGAATGCGAAGAACAAGGCACAGAACCTATGCGAACGCGAGACGTCAAACGCGAACGCGAAGAAGAAATATGAGGTTGCCATGAAGAGCTTCGCGAACGCGAGTGGCTAATCGCAAACGCGATGGAGAAAAAGGCAAAACTTCACGAACGCGAGAGGTTGAACGCGAACACGAAGAAGAAATATGGGGTGGTCAGTAGTAACACTTCGCGAATGCGAGATACTCTTCGCGTTCGCGAAGAAGAACACCAGAAGACAGAACAACAGTTCAATATAGGAGGGAAATGACCCGCTATCCGAAATTCACCCGAGGCCCCCGGGACCTTAACCAAACATACCAACCCATAACATCATACAAACTTAGTCGAACCTTCGAAGCACCTTCAACAACACCAAAAACATGAATTACACACGGATTCAAGCCTAATAAACTTAAAAATTTTCGAATTCCACAAACGGTGCCGAAACCTCCCAAATCACGTCTGAATGACCTCAAATCTTGCACACAAGTCAGAAATGGCACAACAAAGCTATTCCAATTTCCATAATCGAATTCCGAACCAGATATCAAAAAGTCAACCCTCCGGTCAAACTTCCCAAAAAATCATATTTCGCCATTTCAAGCCTAATTCCAATACACACCTCCAAATAATTTTTCGGGCACACTCCTAAGTCATAATCACCATATAGAGCTATTGACATCATCAAAATTCCATTTCGGAGCCGTTTGCTCAAAAGTAAACTCTCCGGTCTACTCTTTACATTTAAGCTTCTAAATAAGGATTGTTCTTTTAATTTAATTCTGAATCTTCAGTAATTCAAACGCGACCACACCCGTGGGTCATAATACATATTGCGAAGCTGCTCGAGACCTTAAGTCACTGAACGAGGCGTTAATTCTTAAAATGACAAGTCGGGTCATTACAACCACGAAGCAGTGGTGACGAGGGGTCGACATTGACACTTACTATGGGCTAACAAGGAAATACAGGAATGCTAAATAAGCATAGAAAATGTGGATAATAATATTAACACAATAGCAACATTGATTAAATGCTTCTTTAACTAATAGTACATTCCAAAAGTCTTCCACTAACACATACTAATTCTAAGTAAATCTAGAGTGATTAATATTTATAACCTCTCAATTCATGAAAATAATATCAAGTTTGTTCGGGCTCCAAGCATTAATACGCATGATTTATGCCGAGGTCGTACGACCCGATCCAGCATAATATGTACACTGCCGAGGGTCGAGCGGCACGAACCATAGCTACATCTATTATATTGCTGAGGCATTCAGCCCGCTCCACAAGAAGAGAGAATACTATATGAACATACAATTTAAAAGATATTACAATCCTAATACACAAGGAAATAAAATTTCTATTAGAGGTCAACTAACCCGCTAAAACTCAAGGTAAGTGAAATTAGGCCTTTAAGAATCCTTCATAAAGTTTCAATATAATTTAGGCACTTAAATTAACAAGTAGAGTGCAAACAATACAAGTATTTCATGGTTTGGGTTCTAAAACTACCCGAACTTAAGCAAAATTAGTAGCTACGCATGGCACCTCGTGCGTGCATAGCCCCCACAATTAGAAGCAAATAATAATTGTAAAACTTATGGGGTAAATTTCCTCTTACAAGGTTAGGTAAGAGACTTACCTCGCCTCAAAGCTCACTTTCCTGCCCACATATTCACTCTATGGACTCAACTTGGTGCTGAACAATCCGAAGCTAACCAAATGTTATATAAATTAATCAATGTACACTCAAAAGTTAATAATTTAGCTATTAGATTAATTACCCAACGCAAATTGGAAGATTCCTAAAATTTACCCCTCAGGCCCACGTGCCCGAATTCTTAAATTATTCGAAGATAATTTTACCCATAACCTCACAAACTCAAATATATAATTTTCACCCAATTCCATAATTATTTTCGTGGTTAAATCCCATTTTTATCAAAACCTAGATTTTTCAACTAAACCCACAATTTCTACACTTTATATGCTAAGCATCTACCCAAATATACATGTATTACACTCATCTCATAGAGAAATTACTTACCTCAAAGTGCTAGGTGAAAACCCCCCTTCAAAGAGCTCCAAAATTGCCCAAGAGATGAAAGAAATGAGCTAAATTTGCCTAAGTCCCGACATTAAAATCCCTCACTGCCTCCAGCAAATGCTGCTTCTGCGGAACTTGGGCCGCACCCGCGACTACACTTTTGCGGCCAAATGTCCGCTCATGTGGAACACACACAACCCAGGACTGGGTGTACCAGCAGAACGGCATCGCACTTGCAAGCCCGCTTTTGCGGCTCGTTTCTCGCACCTGCGACCTTGCCCACACTGGCCTTCTCCGCGCCTGCGATCCTCTCATCGCAGAAGCGATTCCACTTCTGCAGACACACTGACCCCCTCACCTTTCTGCTTCTGCGAGCGAGACGCCGCACCTGCGATGCCGCTCCTGCATCCATTCCCACCGTAGGTGCAAACACACCAGATGCCAGCCACCATCAGCTCTTCTCTAAAGACCAATCAAGCTCTATCGACCCTTCGAATCCTATATGGGCCCCCGAGGCCTCGACCAAACATACTAAAAAGTTCGTAAATGTAAAACGGACTCGCTTGTAGCCCGAGGATGCAGAAAACAATATCTAACCTAAGAATCACAACACAAAACCAAATAGAACATACTTATGAACTTCAAGATCTTCCAACTTACTCTGAACGCGCCGAATCATACTTAAACTACTTGAAATGATACCAAATTTTGCATGCAAGTCTTAAATCACTATACGGTACTATTCCCGATCAAGGAATCCCAAACGGATCTCAATAACACAAAAACCTACTCCAAACCAAATTTAAAGAAATTGAAAAACCTTCAATATGCCTACGTTCAATATTACGCGTTGAAACGCTCCCGGGTTATCCAAAACCCAATCTGAACATACGCCCAAGTTCAAAATCATCATACAAACGTATTGGGACCGTCAAATCCTAGTTTCGAGGTTGTTTACAACAAATGTTGACCGAAGTCAAACTTACCCCTTTTAAGCCAATATTAAGGAACTAAATGTTCCCATTTCAACCTGAATCCTTCCAAACCCGAACTAACCATCCCCGCAAGTTTATAAAACAGTAAAAGCATATACAAGGAGTCTTATTTAAGGGAACGCGGTTCTAGAAAGTAAAACGACCGGTCGGGTCGTTACATTCTCTACCTCTTAAACAAACGTTTGTCCTCGAACGCGTTTAGAATCATACCTGGAGTGTCGAATATCTACTCCGCATGTCCTCCCCGATCTCCTAAGTCGACACCTCAACTGGTTGACCCCTCCACTGAACCTTTACCGCATAAATCTTCTTGGACCTCAACCGGCGAACCTGCCTGTCAACAATGGCCATTGGCTCCTCCTCATAACCCATGCACTCATCTAACTCTTCTGGAGCATAGACATGTGGAAGACCGGATGAACTCCCGATAGACTGGGAGGCAACTCAAGATCATAAGTATCCTCTCCAACTTGTCTCAACACCTCAAATGGACCTATAAACCTTGGTCTCAACTTGCCCTTCTTCCTTAACCTCATGATTCCCTTTATCGGCGAGAATTTCAAGAGAACCTTCTCACCCACCATAAATGATAAATCATGCGCCTTCTGATCCGTGTAACTCTTATGTCTGGACTGTGCTATGCGAAGTCGCTCCTGAATAAACTTTACCTTTTTCCAAGGCATCCTTCACCAAATCAGTACCATATAACTTAGCCTCGTCGGGCTCAAACCATTCGATGGACGAACGACATAGTCGATCATATAAAGCCTCAAATTGAGCCATCTCGATGCTGGACTGATAATTGTTGTTGTAAGCAAACTAAGCCAAAGGCGAGAATCGATCCCACTGCCCTCCTAAGTCAATCACACATGATCTGAGCATATCCTCCAAGATCTAAACCGTCCGCTCTGACTGCCCGCCAGTGTGCAGATGAAAGGCTGTGCTGAGCTCTACCCGGGTCCCCAACTCACTTTGTACTTTCCTCCAGAAATGTGAAGTAAACTGTGGGCCTCTATCTGATATAATGGAAACAGGCATGCCATACAACCGAACAATCTCTTGAATGTAAATCTTGGCCAATCTATCTAAAGAATACGTGGTCACAACCAGAATGAAGTGTGAAGACTTGGTCAACCTGTCAACAATGACCCAAACTGCATCAAACTTTCTCAAGGTCCACGGCAATCCAACTACGAAGTCCATAGTAATGCGCTCCCATTTCCACTTAGGTATAACCATCTGCTGGAGTAGGCCACTTGGCCTATGATGCTTATACTTAACCTGCTAGAAAATTAGGCACTCCGTTACATACTCAACTATGTCCTTCTTCATCCATCGCCACCAATAATGCTGCCTCAAGTCGCGATACATATTCGTAGCACCTGGATGAATAGAATATCGAGAACTATGTGCCTCCTCGAGAATATTTTCTCTTAATCCATCAACATTAGGAGCACATAGGCGACCCTGGAGTCGCAGATTACCATCCTCACCAATAGTAACCTCCTTGGCACCACCCTATATTACCATCTCTCTAAGAACCAACAAGTGCGGATCGTCGTACTGATGAGCCTTGATCTGATCAAATAGTGAATACTGGGAGACGACGCAAGCAAGAACTCGGCTGGGCTCTGAAATATCTAACCTCACAAGTCTTTTAGCCAAGGACTGAATGTCCATATCTAGTGGCCTCTCCTCTGCTGAAATGAATGCCAAACTACCCATACTCTCCGCCTTTCTTCTCAATGCATCCGCAACTACATTCGCCTTGCACGGATGATAAAGGGTGGTACTATCATAATCTTTTAGTAACTAAACCCACTTACACTGCCTCAAATTGAGATCCCTCTACTTGAACAAATGCTGCAAGCTAATGATCGGTGTAAACCTCACACGACACCCCATACAGATAATGCCTCCAGATCTTAAGAGCATGAACTATCACAGCCAACTCCAAATCATGTACGACCTAATTCTTCTCATGGGGCTTCAGATGATGTGAAGTATATATAATAACTTGCCCCTCCTGCATCAATACACAACCTAAACCAACTCATGAAGCATCACAATAGAAAGTATACATCCCTGAACCGGAAGGCAACACTAACATCGGTGATGAAGTTAATGCGGTCTTGATCTTCTAAAAGCTCGCCTCGCAATCATCGGACCATCGGAAAGGAGCACCCTTCTAGGTCAATCTAGTCAAAGGTGTTGTAATAGATGAGAAGCCCTCCACAAACCGACGATAATAACATGCTAACTCCAAGAAGCTTCTGATATCGGTCGATGTGGTAGGACGAGGCCAACTCCGAACAACCTCGATCTTCTTGGGATCTACCTCAATACCCTCGCCTAATACAAAATTCCCCATGAATGCCATAGAGTCTAACCAAAACTTACACTTGGATAACTTAGGATAAAGCTTCTTTTCTCGCAAGGTCTGAAGCACCACTCTCAAATGTTGCTCGTGCTCCCCCATACAACGTGAGTAGATCAAAATGTCATCAATAAAGACAATGACAAACGAATAAAAATACGGCTTGAACACCCGGTACATCAAATCCATAAACACCGTCAGGGCAAAAATCATACCGAAGGACATCACTAGAAACTCATAGTGGCCATGTTTAGTCCGGAAAGCCTTCTTCGGAACATCCAAATCACGAATCTTTAACTGATGGTACCCCGATCTCAAGTTGATCTTAGAGAACACCCTGGCACCCTGCAACTGGTCAAACAAATAATCTCTACGCGGCAACGGGTACTTGTTCTTAATGGTAACTTTGTTTAACTGGCAGTAATCAATTCACATCTTTCTTCTTCACGAATAACACCGGTGCACCCCAAGGTGACACACTCGATCTAACGAACCCCTTTGCAAGCAACTTCTCAAGTTGTTCTTTCAACTCCTTCAACTCTTTCGGAGCCATGTGGTACGATGGAATAGAGATAGGTTGGGTACCTGGAGCCAAATCAATACATAAATCGATATCACAATCTGGTGGCATGCTTGGAAGATCAGAAGGAAATACATCAGAGAACTCCCGGACCACGACCACTGAATCAATTGCTGGGGTCTCTGTAGTAGTATCCCGAACATAAGCTAGATAAGCCAAACAACCCTTCTCGACCATGTGTCGAGCCTTCAGAAAAGAGATAATCCGACTAGATACACTGACAAACAAACACTTACACTCTAATCTAGGAAACTCTGGCATCAGCAAGGTAATAGTCTTGGCATGGAAATCAAGGATGGCGTGATATGGAGACAACCAGTCCATGCCCAAGATGATCTCAAAGTCGGTCATACCGAGTAATAGAAGATCCGATGTAGTCTCATAATAACAGAAAGTCACGATACAGGACTGATAGATCCGATCCACAACAACAGAATCGCCTACTGGTGTGAACACATAAACAGGTGTACCAGAGGACTCACGAGGAACACCCAGAAAAATGAGCAAACAGAGATGAAACGTATGAATATGTAGACCCTGGATTGAAGAGTACCTAAGCATCTCTACTGCAAACAAAAATAATACATGTGATCGCGGCATCTGAGGCTACTGTATCTGGTCTGGCTGGAAAGGCATAGAACCTGGTTGGAGCGCCACCTGACTGGCCTCCACCTATAGGACGGCCCCTGCCCACCTGCCCTGTGCCTCTAGGCGGCCAGACGGCTGGTGTGGTAGCTGGTGTTGAAATCATAGGCTGCTGACCCCGCTATACTACTTTGCCCCGAAGCCTGGGGCAGAACCTCCTCATATTAGCAAGATCCCCGCACTTGAAATAACCTCTCGGTACGGTGGACTGCTGACCTCAAGTCTAACCTGATGGCCTGAAGACCCACTGGAGGAACCCTGAATAGCTGGTGGATGGTAGGAGCTCTCTGGGATGGTGCTAAAATAGGGCCACACTAGATCACCCCGAGGAGACGGCGGTGCTGGATATGTGGACCTGCTAGACTGAACCCTCACAAACTGACCTCCGCCCCCAGTCGAAGCACCACCGAACCCTCCAGAATATCGAAACCGCTTATCCCTCGTCACCTACTCTCGGCTCCACTGACGAACACCCTTGATGCTCCGAGATATCTCCACAACTATCTCGTACGAGGTCCCCATCTCAACCTCTCGGGCCATAGTTTTCTTGATACCAGAGTGTGAACCCGTAATGATGTTCCGCACTCTCTCTATATCGGTAGGTAGTATCATAAGTACATGGCAAGACAACTCAGATAATCTCGCCTCATAGTCAGTCACCGACATCTGGCCCTAATGGAGCTGCTCGAATTGAAATCGCAACTCTTCCCTATGAGAGGGTGGAACATATCTATCCAGGAAGAGGCGTGTGAACTGGACCCAAGTCATGGGAGGAGAACCTGATGGTCTGCCGAGAAGATAGGACTACCACCATCTATGGGCCCTGTCCTCCAGCTGAAAGGTGGTAAAGTCTACCCCGTGGTACTCCAGTATCCTCATGTTGTGCAGTATATCCCTGCAACGATCAATAAAGTCCTGGGGGGTCCTCATGTCGCTCACCTCCAAAGACAGGAGGGTATGGCCTGGTCCATCTATCCAATAGCTTCTGCGGATTGCCAGCCGCAGCTGGTCTGGACTCAAGTATAGCTGCTACAACTGGCTGAGCTCCACCCATAGGCAGTGCGCCCAGGGTCTGATATACAGTAGCTGCATGCCATGGAGCCTGAGCGGTAGGGGTCTGTGCTCCCCTCCCGCTTGAGATGTGGTTGGGTCTGCTGGAAATAAACTAGCCTAAGTCATAGTGTCCATAAACCATGACATACGACTCATGACCTCCTAGAATCCTGGCGCTGACATGAAATACACAGGGGTCGGCCGCTGCAGGCACCTCGCCCTCCTCCTCAATAATAAGATCCTCTACTGGATCCACCGGTGTCATAACTGGAGCAACTCTAGGACGCACTCCCTTAGCCTCTTCCTCAGCCTCTAGAAATAGGGAGAGCAGCTCCTCCATGGTCTGGTACATCGGTCGTGCGTGTACTCACCATATGTGAGAGAATAAGAGAAGGATATTTAGCACAACATCAACTGCACGATAGGAGTTGAAGAAAGAGTATTTTCCTAACACCCTATAGCCTCTCGAAGGTAAATACATACGTCTCTGCACCGATCCACAAGACTCTACTAAGCCTGCCCATAACTTGTGAGACCTACGTAAACCTAGTGCTCTTATACCATGTTGTCACGACCCAATTTCTCCTATATGCCATGATTGTGCCCAACGTCGCCGCTAGGAAAACCAACAGTGATCTAACCATTTAATTGTTCCTTTTAATAATTTCAAAGTAGTTGAATTTCATTTATTAAGAAAATATGGAGTAGAAAATTTAATAAAATAAGGCGAAAACCAATGTAAGAGCAAATGCAGTGAGATAAATGCTCAAAAATCATAAAGTCCACTAGCATGTGTTCCAAGACCTGGTGTCACAAGTGTTTGAGCAACTAGTAGAATATACAAAATATTAAGTTACTGTCTGAAATAGAGTAGACAGAAAATAAAATATAAAAGAGAGACTCCAGGTGCTGCACGACAGATTTAGAAAGTAGCTCACCACTAAGCCTTATTGTATCGAGGGTGCGCGCCTGAATGAATGCTAGATGCACTTGCCTCAGATCTTGCACGATTAATACAGAAGTGTACCGTGAGTACATAAAGAATATGTACCCAGTAAGTATCTAGTCTAACCTCGAACAAGTAGTGATGAGGGGTCGACATAGCACTTACTATGGGCTAACAATGAAATACAGGAATGCTAAATAAGCATAGAAAATGTGGATAATAATATTAACACAATAGCAACAGTGATTAAATGATTCTTTAACTAATAGTACATTCCAAAAGTCTTCCACTAACACATATTAATTCTATGTAAATCTCAGGAAATCTAATAGTTATAACCTCTCAATTCATGAAAATAATATCAAGTGTGTTCGGGCTCCAAGCATTAACACGCACGATTTATGCCAAGTTTGTACAACCCGGTCTAGTATAATGTATAAATTGCCGAGGGTCGAGCGGCACGAACCATAGATGCATCTATTATACTGTCGAGGCCTCCGGCCTGCTTCATAAGAAGAAAGAATACTCTATGAACATCCGATTTAAAAGATATTACAAGCCTAATACACAAGGAAGCACAATTTCTATTAACGGTCAAGTAACCGCCAAAACTCAAGGTAAGTAAAATTTGGCCTTTACGAATCCTTTGCCAAGTTTCAATATAATTTAGGCACTTACATTAACAAGTAGAGTGAAAATAATACAAGTATTTCATGGTTTGGTTTCTAAAACTACCCGGACTTGAGCAAAATTAGTAGCTACACACGGACTCTCATCAACTCGTGCATGCGTAGCCCCCACAATTAGAAGCAAATAATAATTTTAAATACCTATAGGGTAAATTCCCTCTTACAAGGTTAGCCAAGAGACTTACCTTGCCTCAAAGTTCACTTTCCGGCCCACAAATTCACTCTAAGGCCTCAACTTGGTGACGAACAATCCGAAGCTAGCTAGATGTTATATAAATTAATCAATGTTCACTAAAAAGTTAATGATTTAACTATTAGAGTAATTACCCAAACCAAATTGGAAGATTTCTAAAATTCACCTCCCTGGCCCACGTGCCCCGATTTCAAAATATTTTGAAGATAATTGTTACCCATAACCTCACGAACTCAAATATATAATTTTCACACAATTCCATAATCATTTTTGTGGTTAAATCCCGTTTATATCAAAACCTAGGTTTTTATACTAAACCCACAATTTATACACATTATATGCTAAGAATCTACCCAAAAATACATGTATTAAACTCATCTCATATAGAAATTACTTACCTCAAAGTTTAGGTGAAAAACCCCCTTCAAAGTGCTCCAAAATAGCCCAAGAGAATAAAGAAATGAGCTACATTGCCTAAGTCCCGACATTAAAAGCCCTCACTGCCTCCAGCAAATTCTACTTCTGCAGACCTTAGGTTGTACCCGCGACACCGCTTCTGTAGGCAAAGGTCCGCTCCTGCGGAAGGGCACCGCACCTGTGAGCCCGCTTCTGCGGCTCGCTTCTCGCACTTGCGACCTTGCACGCACGGGCCTTCTCCGCGCTTGCGATCCCCTCATCGCAGAAGTGAGTACGCTTTTGATGACACACTTACCCCTTCCCCTTTCCGCTTCTGCGAGAAAGATGCCATACCTGCGGTGCTGCTCCTAAGGCCATTCCCACTGCAGGTGCGAAACACCAGATGCCAGCCACCATCAGCTCTTCTCCAAAGAGCAATCAAGCTCCGTCGACCCTCTAAATCCTATACGGGGCCCCGAGGCCTCAACCAAACATAACAACAAGTTTGTAAACATACAACGAGCTCGCTTGTAGCCCTAGAACGTGAAAAACAATATCAAAACTAAGAATCACAACCCAAAACCAATTAGAATCAACTTATGAACTTCAAGTTCTTCCAACTTACTCCGAATGCGCTGAATCATACTTAAACTACTTGGAATGACACCAAATTTTGCGTGCAAGTCTTAAATCACTATACGGAACTATTCCTGGGCTCGAAATCCTAAACAGACCTTGATAACACTAAAACCTACTCCAAATCAAATTTAAAGAACTTGAAAAAACTTCAATGTGCTAACCTTTAATATTAACCGTCGAAATGCTCCCGGGTCATCCAAAACCCGATACGAACATACGTCCAAGTCCAAAATAATCATACGAATCTATTGGGACCGTCAAATCTCAGTTTTAAGGTTGTTTACAATAAATATTGACCGAAGTCAAACTTACCCATTTTAAGTCAATATTAAGGAACTAAATATTTCCAATTTCAACCCGAACCCTTTCAAACCCGAACTAACCATCCTCGCAAGTAATAAAATAGTAAAAGCACATACTGGAGTCTTATTTAAGGAAACAGGAGTGTAAAAATCAAAACGAGCGGTCGGGTCATTACAAACTCTTTGTTGGCCCATTTTCACCTATTGAAGGAGTTGGAGTAATTCTGCTACATTTTCCTTGGTAAGTGTCTGAGCACCTCCCACATTTGATCCCTCTTGTTCAGCTTCGTCGGCTGTAGTAAAAGAATTATTTGCCTATATACCTCCCTGATACCTCTTCTATTTTGTGAACTTGAAATCAGACGAAAACCATGGATCCTATAGGACTGTTCTATGTTATGTCCAACCTGCTTGCAGTAAGCAAAGGTAACAAAACCTTTCTTAGCATCAAACCTACCTTTCTGTCCCTGTTATAATTCATTTTTCTGGCATTCATTGCATAGTTAGCTGCAATGAAGGAGGCAGAATCTCTTGGATGAACAGTAGGAGCATGAATCTCTCTTTGTTTTTCCTCTCAAATTACAAAAGAGTAGGCCTGACCAATAGATGATAAAGGTGAAAACAACAAGATATTACTTCTAACACCTATGAAGTAACTTATCAAACCTATTAGGAACTGTAAGAGTCTCTCATCCTGATGTGCCTTTAGCGATTTTGCCATAGCTCCACATTCACAATCACAAACACAAACAGAAAAATTATTAAGTCCATCAAACTCATCCCACAAGCTTTTCATTTTAGTGAGGTAGGACACTAAGTTCCTTCTGCAGCTAAAACAATTTGGCTCCATTAGTTTGACCAAATTTATCTTCCAGGTCACTCCAAAGGTCCTTAGCACTTTGAGAGTATAAAACACTTTCAGCTATCTCCTTGAACAGAGAATTCAGCAGCCATGATAGGACCATGTCATTACATCTGACCCATCTCCTTTGTAGTTTAGAGTCAGCGGCAGGACAAGCCAGTGAACCATCAATAAACCCTAGCTTATTCTTTGCATAGATGGCTATGACAACTGCTCTTCTCCAACCCTCATAGCCTTTGCCATCAAACACTGTGGAGACCAAAGTCATGCCTGGATAATCAGAGGGATGCAAATAGTATGGATGTGCTGAATCCACCAACCTAGATCCAACGAAAATGGTAGGAGCAAGAGCATTGATCGTGGATGACATTGTAACAGGGGAATCAGTGGACTTATTAACAATACCCATTTGATGAGAAAATGAGAGTAGAAAATGATGAAGGCAAAATATTGATATGTGTTGTGAAGAAGTATATTTAAACCTGTGTTGATACCATGTGGAATAGAAAGATATTTGGAAACTTTTCTCCGTGTATTGATTGAATAAGCAACGTCATGTACAGCTTGTCCCTTTATACAAGAAAGAATATAATCTTTGCATAACTAACTCCTACACCTGTCAATATTTTATTAGCTAACTCCTAACAGACTTTCTTGTTGTATAGAGTTTTAATGGAATTCATCAATGGATTTCAATCATTTTAACTTAGCAATTTCCTTTCATGTTGCACAATTGTTATTCAAATTGAAATTGTCAATCAATAAATTTTGAAGGTGTTTGACTCTCCACCATTTGAAATTGAATTTGGGTTTTTAAAACCCATTATTTATTTAGATTGGGTGTTGTTGCAAACAATTGAGAATATTATTTGGAGTTTATATCTCATTATTTAGGGTGTTTTGGCAAAGATTAGACTTGATTTTGGCGGAATTTCAGATTGAAACTCGAAGAAGAAGAAGAAGAAGAAGAAGAAGAAGAAGAAGAAGAAGAAGAAGAAGAAGAAGAAGAAGAAGAAGAAGAAGACGACATGACATACAATATACTTATGAAATTGTAATAAAGTTGTATTATAATTATATGTAAATTGTATTCTGTTGTAGTTATATATATTTTTATTTAAATGTTGTATGAAAATTGAAAATTAGTTGTATAATGTATAAATCATTGTATAAAATTTATATTTAAAATATCAATACTATCTTGAATAGTTGTAAAGTTGTTGATATGTATCAAAATTGTATTAAGAGAGTAAATTTATTTTAGAGAGGAATAAGCATACACCACAGATAAAATATATACAAATCAGATATAAAATATTTACAAAAGAGATATTGTATAAAATAAAATTGTATTTAAGTTGTATGATATTATAGTTGTATTTAACTGGGTAAAAATAATGTATGAAAGTTGTAGATAAGTTGTAAATAAGTTGTATAATATATAATTAGTTGTATCAAATTTATTTTTACTATGTATAAATCAGATACAAAATATACAAACGACATATTGTATAAAATTTGTATTTAAGTTGTATTATATTGTAGGTAAATTTAACTGGGTAGGAATAATGTATGAAAGTTGTAGATAAGTTGTAAATAAGTTGTATAATATATAATTAGTTGTATCAAATTTATTTTTACTATGTATAAATCAGATACAAAATATACAAACGACATATTGTATAAAATTTGTATTTAAGTTGTATTATATTGTAGGTAAATTTAACTGGGTAGGAATAATGTATGAAAGTTGTAGATAAGTTGCATAATATATAATTAGTTGTATGAAATTTATTTTTACTATTTATACATCAGATAAAAAATATACAAAAGGCATATTGTATAAAATTTGTATAAAAATTATATTTAAGTTGTATGATGTTGTAGTTGAATTTAACTGGGTAGAAATAATGTATGAAAGTTGTAGATAAGTTGCATAATATATAATTAGTTGTATGAAATTTGTTTTTACTATGTATACATCAGATACAAAATATACAAATGGCATATTGTATAAAATTTGTATAAAACTTGTATTTAAGTTGTATGATATTGTAGTTGTATTTAACTGGGTAGAAATAATATCGAAAGTTATAAATAAGTTGTAAATAAGTTGTATAATATATAATTAGTTGTATGAAATTTATTTTTACTATGTATGTTGTTGTAGATATTCAAATTTGCATTAAATTAGTACGAAATTTATTTTTAATTTGTATGTTGATGTGCCATATACTGTTCTTAAAGATAGTGATTTTATATGTTTGGTTTTAATATAAATATGTAATAAAGTTTAGATTCAGTAGAAGTTCTCCTAAAGATAAGCCTCGACCGACATTGCTAAGAATGGTTAAAGGATGTTCTTCTGTGGTAAACTAATACCTACTTGCTTACTTTCCGAAACTGATATCTTTGTATACTATATTGTATTGAGAAATAAGATTTCTCCACTATATGCTTGAGACTGCTAAGATGCACATTATGTGTAGCAATCTGCATGTTTGGTAGTTGTTCAATCGTGTAATAATGTACTAATTAGTTTGAATTGCTCCTCATATCAGTAATTTTCCGGTGTAAATTGATTAGGATATGATTTATATTGTCCACCTACCTTGTTGTATCTCTCCTCGCTAACTTTGGGATTGCTGAATCATAGACAAAAAAAAGTGTATCACTTCTGATTTTAGTTGGTTACATATCTTGTTGTTACCAAAATAGTGTACCATTTCCAAATCTCAAGACTTTGATCGCCGACTGTATTTCTTTAATAGCCGAACAATGTCCCAAGGTGGAAGAAATGACTGTAATTACTTGATTTGTTTTGTGGAAAATGTTGACTGTTGGGAGTATCTTTGGTCCCAATATTCTGGAGAGAGGAGGGGAGAAAGGAGAGAAAAAAAGAAAAGGGTGGAACTATATCCCTTAATTGAAGGCACTAATAATGGATTAGGAGCCTTTTAAGGTGAAATGTATATAATTTGTAAGTAATCCTTATTTGGGGTAGGGGTGGGGGGTAATATACAAAATTAGAATAATTTTGGTAAATAAGTTTAAAATATTGTATAGGAAGGGGAAAATCCCAATAAATAATTATTTAAAGTGTATATCTGTCACGACCCGAAATTCTCACCTTCGGACCGTGATGGCGCCTAACTGTGATGACCCAAAATGTCATCTTTAAATTTAATAAGTAATTTTGTGTTCTAAGACCTCGAAAAGCACCATTTATCATTTCTCGACTTGCGTGCGTAGTCCATAAAATGTTTCGAAAACATTTTATATGAAAAATGGATTAAAATGTGAAATAGAGCGTTAAAACTCAATTGAGTTGACTTTAGTCAATATTTTTAGCAAACAGACATGGATCAGTGTTTTGACAATTTTGATAGGTCCGTATCGTGATTTGGGACTTGGGCGTATGCCCGGAATCGAATTCCGAGGTCCCTAGCTCGATATATGGAATTTTGATGAAAAATTAAACGCTTGAAAGCTTAATAATGTTTAAGAAATTACTGATGTTGGATTTATTGACATCGGGTCTGTATTTTGGTTCCAGATCTCGGTGTAGGTCCACCATAATATTTATGACTTGCATGCCGAATTTTGTGAGAATCGTAGTTGATTTGACGTGATTCGGACGTCCGGTTGTAAAATTATAAGTTTTAAAGTTTTCTTGGAAATTTCCTTTGATTTGGTGCCCGATTCGTAGTTCTTGGTGTTATTTTGGCGATTTGATCACGCGATCAAGTTCGTATGATGTTTTAGGACTTGGGTGCATGTTTGGTTTGGAGCCCCAAGGGCTCGGATTGGTTTCGGGTGGTTAACGGATTATTTTTGGACTTGGGAAAAACTGCAGAAATCTGCTTCTGGTATCCTTCTTCGCGTTCGCGAGAGGGGGCTCGCGTTCGTGAAGAAGAAACTAGAGGCAAATGAAAATTACTCTTCGCGTTCGCAAAGAGGGGGACGGGTTCGCAAAGGCTTGAGGCGCGAAGCTTCGCGTTCGCGATCGAAGCCTCGCGTTCGCACAGGGAAAGAGGCTGGCCAGGAAAATTAGCCTTCGCGTTCGCGAAGGGCATCTCGCGTTCGCGAAGGCCAAGCCAGGCAAGCATCGCGTTCTCGAGGTAGACCTCGCGTTCGCGAAGAGTAAAATTAGACAGCACAAATTTGTGCTTCGCGAACGCGAGGCACTAACCGCGTTCGCGAAAGGTAAAAATCCCAGAAACAGAACTTAAGTTCTGGAAATGGGGTTTCGACCTATTTTCAACTCTTTTCCATTTTTGAGCTTGGGTAAGGCGATTTTTGGGCATTTGTCACGGGAAACTATTGGGGTAAGTGTTCCTTATCCTAAATGGATTATATTGCATGATTTCATACTCATTTATATCATGAATCCGTGAATTTATGGAAGAAAAATCAGAGTTTTATAAAATCTTTCAAAAACAAAAATTTAAGATTTGAAGGTCCATTTGACATCGGAATTGGATAATTTTTATATGGTTGGACTCGTCTCGGAATGGGTGTTTGGGTTTTGTAAGTTTTTCGGTATTTGAGACATGGGTCCCCCTGCCGAATATTTTAATGAATTTCAGATTTTTATCCGAAAGAATTGTAAATTCATATGGAATTAATTCCTATGATTAGTATTGAATATATCGAATTTTTTGTGAATAGATTTGAAGCCTTTGGAGACAAATTTAAAAGAAAAAGTTGTGGTTGAGCAATTGATTGGAATTTACAAAGCGAGGTAAGCATCGTGGTTAACCTTGACTTGAGGGAATAGGACCCTTAACTTATTTGTTATGTGAAATGCATGTGAACGACGTATAGGCGAGGTGACGAGTGTCTATACGTCGTCAAATTAATTGTTTGCCTGCTTACTTGCAAAATCATAATTTGTTTTAAATAATAAATTAATTATTATAAAAATTATTTCTCTCATATTCTTTGTCAAATATTAATTCTTGAATTCCTGCATTAATTAATACATGCTATTTGAATTAGGTGCCTTAATTGTTATTTGACATTTAGCATATTAAATATTAAACTGCATAGTTTCTCTTTGATTTTCATAATAATTTGCTATTTGCCTTTGTTTGTTTCATAATTAAATCATAATTATTGTATGCTTGTTGTCTTATAATTTTATATTAATTGTTGCATTTATTGGGAAAATTTCTTCTATAAGAATTGGTAAATGAATATGTTGGAGGAGCGGGTTGCACGCTGAAACAGAATTAATTATAATGAATATATTGGAGGATCGGGTTTCACGCCGCAACAGACTTATGAAAAGTCCATATTGGAGGATCGGGTTACATGCTACAACAGACTTATGAAAAGTCCATAATGGAGGATCGGGTTGCACGCCGCAACAGACTTATTAAAAGTCCATATTGGAGGATCGGGTTGCACGCCGCAACAGACTTATTTAAA
>AWOL01S0002635.1:68351-137534 GCA_000715115.1 Nicotiana otophora | reverse complement strand
ACCCAAAACTAACCCTGTCGTGATGGCGCCTATCGTGGAACTAGGTAAGCCGACTCATTTCCAAAACAAACCGATATTTCATTTCAAAGATAATTCTAAGGTTATTTAAAATAAAACCTCCATTTAAAAGAGTTCAAATCAAGAAAAACAGAATTTGCGGAAAAGAAAAGCCCAACATCGGGGTGTCACTAGTCATGAGCATCTACTATAATCTGTCTAACAATATCAAGGCTAATTTAGCCTGGAAAATAGCTAAAAACAACTAGAGGGAGAAGAGCAGGGGCTGCGATTGCCAAACAGCTACCTTACTATCTCCGAGAAAATCTACAACCAGAACACTCAATAACCGCTACCGTGTCCAGCTACACCTGAATCTGCACACAATGTGCAGGGAGTAACGTGAGTACACCAACTCAGTAAGTACAACATGCATAAAAATCAGTGTTTGAATCGAATCGTCTCGTTTAAACCTGATTCCAGTAAAAATCGTTTAAAGATATTTTTTCAACAGTTTTTCAAACAAAGGCTCAGCAAATGTGAGTACAAATGATGAAATCATAAACAGCCCCTCGGGCAAACCTCACAATCACTCTTGCCACTCGGGCATACCTCACAATCACTCAGCAGTCATCACTCGTCACTCGGCACTCGCACTCAATAGGTACCTGCGCTTACTGGGTGTGTGTACAGACTCTAGAGGGGATCCTTCATCCCAAGCACTATAATCTTCATGGACAACTCACGTGCGATAATAATAAAGTATGATGCAGGCGGGCAGCCCCGATCCACACTCATCCTCACAAATCAGGCCCTCGGCCTCACTCAGTCATAAATATTTCAAGCCACTCGGGCATTTCAGTAAAACAGGGCATTCGACCCAAAACATTTATATGCATAAAATAGAGTCATAAAACTGAGTTATGCGATAAACAAGGATAAACATGACTGAGCATAGATATTTTTCAATCGAAAACAATGAGAGGATGGTAACAAACAGCCCATAAGGGTCCAAACAACATTAGCGCTAGGCCCAAACATGGCATTCAACCCAATTTACAGAAATTCTTTCTAAAACATATAAGTATCAAGTGGTTTCAACAAGTATGCAACTTTATAGTTGCTACGGGACGGACCAAGTCAAAAATCCCCAACAGTGCACGCCCACACACCCGTCACCTAGCATGTGCATCACTTCAAAATAGTAGAATGATACAAAATTCGGGGTTTCATGCCCTCAAGACTAGATTTACAATCGTTACTTACCTCAAACCGGTCAAATCTCTACCTCGCAATGCTCTTGCCTCTGGATTCGGCCTCCAAATGCTCCAAATCTATTCACAATCAGTATAATACCATCAATATATGCTAATGGAATGAATTCCACAAGAAAAGCCTCAAAATTAGACCAAAACCCGAAATTGGCTCAAAATTGCCTGTGGGGCCCACGTTTCGGAACGCGACAAAAGTTACAAAATCTGAAAGCCCTTTCAACCACGAGTCTACCCATACCAATTTTACCAAAATCCAACCTCAACTCGACCCTCAAATGTATAAATCTTATTTCCAAATTTCTAAGTTCCAATCTCCGATTTACACCTCAACATCATGTAATCTAGTCGGATTATTCGATGATAATTCAATATTATGGAGTGGAAATGATAATAAGGGACTTACCTCAAGTTTTCCTTGAAAATATACAAAAAACCGGCTCTCCTCAAGTTCTAATTTGTCTAAAATGGCGAATGGGACGAAGTCCCTATTTTTATAATTCTGCCCAGACATCCTCGGTCTTCGATCGAGGTCCTCGATCCTGGCCCTCGATCTTGGCCCTCGATCCTGGGCCTCGATCCTAGGCCTTCGATCCTGATTCTCGGTCCTAGGCCTTCGATCATGCCTTCGATCCTGCCTTCGACTGTGACCCCCGTCCCTGGGCTCGATCATATCTTCGATCGTGGCCCTCGACTCTGGGCTCGATCATATCTTCGATTGTGCCCCTCGATCCTGGGCTCAATCATATCTTCGATCGTGACACGTGACTCTGGGCTCGATCATATCTTCGATCGTGCCCCTCGATTCTGGGCTCGATTTCTGGGAGATTGCTGGGCTCGATTGCTGGCAGAAGAAATTTCCAAAAGAAGGAAATTGCAGCAGCTGTTGTAGTTCAATGTTTGATCCGTTAACCATCCGAAACTCACCCGAGGCCCTCGGGACCTCAACAAAATATACCAAAAAATCCTAAAACATCATACAAACTTAGTCGAATCCTCAAATCACCTCAAATAACGCTAAAACCATGAATTACACCCCAATTCAAGCCTAATGAACTTTAAAAATTTCTAATTTCTACAAACAACTCCGGAACCTATCAAAACACGTTCGATTGACCTCAAATTTTGCACACAAGTCATAAATGACATGACAGAGGTATTCCAATTTTCCGAATCGGATTCCGACTCCGATATCAAAAAGTCAATCCCCCGGTCAAACTTCTCAAAAATAAAACTTTCGGCATTTCAAGCCTAATTCCTCTACGGACTTCCAAATACTATTCCAGACATGCTCCTAAGCCCAAAATCACCATACAGAGCTATTTGAATCATCAAAATTCAAATCCGAGGTCATTTACACATAAGTTCATATCCGGTCCACTTTTCTAACTTAAAATTTTCAATTATGAGACTAAGTGTCTCATTTCGCTCTGAGTTCTTTCTAGACCCGAACCAACTAACCCGATATAACATAATATAGCTGAATAACACAAAAAGAAGTAGAAATGGGGAAAATGGGGCTATAACTCTCGAAACGACCGGTCGGGTCGTTACAAGAACAAGGTTGAATGCTTAGCCCAATATCATAAGTTGAGCCCAATAAAAAGAAACCAATCCATTACTTCTTCAGACAATAAGTCTAATTAATCTAACCTATGTCTCAAACTCACTCTTTTGTCTTTGTTTGAGAACATTCGAGTACCATTAGAGAACCTCCATTACTGCTTTCAATTTTAGTACCAACAGAAAGATCGGAGGAACGTCACGGCCAGTGCTTTTCGTGCATCTCTGATTTGAATTGAATAAACTTGAGATAACGAAGGCCGTAGATCCATGTCTAGAATCTCTTCTCGGGAACCAATATACAAATCTCATAAAACCTTAAGAAATCGAAATACTAAGAAACTCCTCGTCCAACTTGCTTTTATTCTCTTTTGTGCCACAAACACATACGTAGGTGTACTATCGGGCTCGTCCCGAAAACGCCTTTTACAAAACTCTTGCACATTCCTCACTTTGACATTATGGAGGAAAGACATCATGTTCTTTTCCTTCATGTATTCATCTTTTGACTCTTATTGTATAAGGTAAACGTTGTTAAAATTTCCATTTATGTAGTATATATTGGAAGGAAAAAAGACTTAATTTTATTGGTTAATTAAAGCAAATCTGTCACGACCTGGAATTCTCACCTTCGAGACCGTGATGGCATCTAACATTTCACTTACTAGGCAAGCCAATGTTAGAATAATCTTAATAATTTTTAAACAATTCAAATTAAACGGAAGTCAATTACTAAAATAAAGTGCGGAAGACCACAACAATCGAATCATCCAAATACATCCCTGAATCTGGTATCACAAGTGCACGAACTACTAGAATAATACAAATGAAGGTCTGAATAAAATTCAAGTTATTTGAAAGATAATACACAGCTAAGATAAAGTAAAAGGAGAATTTAGAACTGCAGACGCTGTGTAGTTATACCTCAAGTCTCCTTTGGGTAGCTAAATCCGAGCAAGTCTATGGTACGCTGCTGGGACCAACTCCAAAATCTGCACAAGAAATGCAGAGTGTAGTATGAGTACAACCGACCATATGTACTCTGTAAGTGTCGAGCCTAACCTCGACGAAGTAGTGATGAGGCTATGACAAGACACATACGTAAACAACCTGTGCAAGTATATACATATACAAAGCAATAATGAACACATTAATTAATAAATTTTACAAATTTGGGAGGGAACCTGTGAAGGAAAATGGTATAAAACTTTTCAACCAGGGAAGTGTCATGTATCAGACAAATAATTCACCAACAATAAAATACGTAGAGAAAATAATAAAAATGGCACGGCATCACCCTTCGTGCTTTAACTCTCTTTCTTGCCACAGTATGATGAATAAATACTTTAAATGGCACGACATCACCCTTCGTGCTTTGACTCTCTTCCTCACTTTATAAATCAATAAATAATAATGTGAAAATGGTACGGCATCACCCTTCGTGCTTTAACTCTCTTTCTTGCCACAGTATGATGAATAAATACTTTAAATGGCACGACATCACCCTTCGTGCTTTGACTCTCTTCCTCACTTTATAAATCAATAAATAATAATGTGAAAATGGTACGGCATCACCCTTCGTGCTTTAACTCTCTTTCTTGCCACAGTATGATGAATAAATACTTTAAATGGCACGACATCACCCTTCGTGCTTTGACTCTCTTCCTCACTTTATAAATCAATAAATAATAATGTGAAAATGGTACGGCATCACCCTTCGTGCTTTAACTCTCTTTCTTGCCACAGTATGATGAATAAATACTTTAAATGGCACGACATCACCCTTCGTGCTTTGACTCTCTTCCTCACTTTATAAATCAATAAATAATAATGTGAAAATGGTACGGCATCACCCTTCGTGCTTTAACTCTCTTTCTTGCCACAGTATGATGAATAAATACTTTAAATGGCACGACATCACCCTTCGTGCTTTGACTCTCTTCCTCACTTTATAAATCAATAAATAATAATGTGAAAATGGTACGGCATCACCCTTCGTGCTTTTACACTCTTCCTCACCATGATAATAATAATATAAATAGTATAAATGGAACGACTTTACCCTTCGTACTTTTAAACTCTTCCTTACCATGAAATGATTATATAAATTCGGAAGAGTATTTAAATGTGGGGATCTATACTTATCAATCAATTCAATACCAGAATACTGACCTCACCTTCCAAAATATTCAAAAATAATTAAAATAGCATATATTTCACGAAAAAAGATCAAATAAACAATAATAAACTTATGCAGGAAAAATCTTGGTTAAATAGGCAATTATTCACAATGAACAAATTCCACCCACATGCTTTGACTCAACCACAACGTATAAGTACTCATTACCTCACACATATGTTGTACCCACATAATAAATCATGTAGCAAAGAGGCAAACAAGTCCTACTCTCTCAAGTCAAGGTTAACCATAACACTTACCTCGCTTTGCAACCAACTCAAGATTTCAATAAACCTTTGCCTTGCGAATTGGTGTCTGAATGCCTCGAATCTAGTCACAAACAATTCAATATACTCAACGCGAATTATAGAAACCAATTCTATATGAAAATACTAAATTTTCTAATAAAATCCAAAACTCAATTCCAAAATCAATAGTGGGATCCACATCTAGAAACCTGACAAAGGCTACAAAATGTGAACGGCCATTCAACCACGAGTCCAACCATACAAAATTTATCAAATTCCGACATCAACTTGACCTTCAAATCTCCAAATCTTATTTTCAAATCCCTAGGCCCAAATCCTCAAATTTCACCTCAACAATACGTAATCTAGTCTAAATACTAGATGATAATTCAATATTATTGACTAACAATGATCACAAGTAACTTACCTCAAGTTTTCCCGTGAATTCCCTCTGAAAATCGCCCCAAACCGTGCTTGAAATGTACAAAATGAAAAAATGTCGGAACCCCTTTATTTTTAACACTGCCAACATTTCCGCATCTACGGTCTCGCACATGCGAGGATGGTTGTCGCTTCTGCGGATAAGAGTCTGCTTCTGTGGTCCAATGCCCCCTTAGCACAGGCCGCATCTGCGACCAATTTGTCGCTTCTGCGATCACGCTTCTGCGACATTTTGTCCGCTTCTACGGACCATCTGCTTCTGCGATGCCAGGCTCACTTTTGCGAGCTCGCACATGCGGTCAAAAATCCGCAGGTGCGATTTCACTAGAAGGCAAAAATTTTAGATTTCCTTAAGTCCAAATTTTGATCAGTTAACCATCTGAAATCCACCCGAGGCCCCCGGGACCTCAAGCAAATACACCAACAAGTCCTAAAATATCGTACAAAATTACTAAAGGCCTCAAATCACATCAAACAATGTCAAAACAACAATTCGCACCTCGATTCGAACTTAATGAAGTTATGAAAATTGTAATTCTAAAACTCGCGCCGAAACACATCAAAACAGTCCGGAATGACCTAAATATTTGCATGTCAGTCCTAAATGACATGACGGAGCTATCACAACTTTTGGAATTGAAATCCGAGCTCGATATCAATAAAAGTCAATTTGTGGTCAAACTTTGATATCTTAAGCTTACAAACTTCTAATTTTCATTAATAGGCCATAACTCAAGGTAAGGACCTCCAAATTAAATTTCAGGCTTATGTCCAAGTCCCAAATTACGATACGGACCTACCAAGACTGTCAAACACCGATCCGGGTCCATTTTCTCAAAATATTGACTGAAGTCAACTTAAGTGAGTTTTATAGCATTATTTCACATTTGTACCAATTTTTCACATAAAAGCTTTCTGGAACAATATACGTACTGCGTACGCAAGTCGAGGAATGCTAAATGGTGCTATTCAAGGTCTCGAAGCACTGAATTGAATGATAAATTTAAAGGTGACCTATCAGGTCATCACATTCTCCACCTCTAAAACAAACGTTTGTCCATGAACGAAATTAGAAAAAGTACATGGGCTAGTGAAAAGTGTGAATATCTACTCTACATGCCTGACTCAGACTCCTAGATAGATGCTTCAACCGGCTGACCTCTCTATTGTACTCGAACTGATGGATAACTCTTAGACCTCAACTTTCGGACCTGCCAGGGTAGAATATCTACCGGATCTTCCTCATAAGTCAAATCTTTGTCCAATTGGACTGAGCTAAAATCTAACACATGGGACGGATCACCATGATATTTTTGGAGCATAGACACATGGAACACCGGATGAACCGTTGATAAACTAGGTGGTAGAGCAAGTTTGTAGGCTACTTCACCTACCCTTTCAAGACTTTTGAATGGTCCGATATACCTAGGGCTCAACTTGCCCTTCTTTTCGAACCTCATTACACCCTTCATGGTGAAACCCGAAGCAATACTCTTTCACCAACCATGAATGCAACATCACAAACTTTACGGTCGTCATAACTCTTTTGCCTGGACTGAGCTATGCGAAGTCGATCCTGAATAATCTTGACCTTATCCAAGGAATCCTATACCAAATCGGTACCCCAACAATCGAGCCTCTCCCGATTCAAACCAGCCAGCTGGCGAACGACATCGCCTCCCACATAATGCTTTATATAGAGCCATCTGAATGCTCGACCGGTAGCTGTTATTATAAGCAAACTCGGCAAGTGGAAAGAACTAATTCCAAGAACCTCGAAAGTCTATAACACAAGCACAAAGCATAGCTTCCAATATCTAAATAGTGCGCTATGACTGTGCATCTGTATGTGGATGAAATGTTATACTCAACTGAACTCGCATGCCTAACTCACGCTGTATAGCCCTCCAGAAGTGTGATGTGAACTGTGTGCCTTGATCAGAAATAATAGACACGGGCACACCATGAAGGCAGATAATCTCGCAGATGTAAATTTCCGCCAACCACTCTAAAGAATAGGTAACTGCTACTGGAATGAAATGTGCTGAATTGGTCAACCTGACCACAATGACCCATACTGCATCAAACTTTTTCTGAGTTCATGGAAGCCCAACAACAAAATCCATAGTTATACGCTCCCACTTCCACTCAGGAATTTCTAACTTCTGAAGCAAACCACCAGGTCATCATTATGCTCGTACTTGACTTGCTGACAATTCAGACACCGAGTTACATATGCAACTATATCCTTTTTATTCTTCCCCGCCAATAGAGTTGCTAAACATCTTGATACATTTTGTCAACACCTGGATGAATAGAATACCAGGAACGGTGGGCCTCTTCAAGAATTAATTCACGAAGCCCATCCATATTAGGAACATATATACGACCCTAAGTCAGCAAAATTCCATCATCTCCACAACAACCTGTTTGGAACCACCGTGTCGCAATGTTTCCTTAAGGACAATCAAATGAGGATCATCATAATGTCGCTCTTTGATACGATCATACAAGGAAGACCAAGCGACTGTGCAAGCTACAATCTGACTAGACTCTGAAACATCTAACCACACAAACTGATTGGCCAAAGTCTGAACATATGCAGCTAACGGTCTCTCACCAACCAGAATGTACGCAAGGCTGCCCATACTCACAACCTTTCTACTCAAAGCATCGGCCACCACATTGGCCTTTCTAGGATGATATCAAATGGTGATATCATAGTCTTTTAACAACTCCAACCACCTTCTCTGTGTCATATTGAGATCTTTTTGTTTGAACAGATACTGTAGACTACGATGATAAGTGAATACATCACACGAGACACCGTAAAGGTAGTGCCTCCAAATCTTCAGCGCATGAACAATGGCTGCCAATTCTAAGTTATGAACATGGTAATTCATTTTATGAACCTTCAGCTACCATGACACATATGCAATCACCCTGCCATCTTGCATTAATGTTTCACCTGTGGGCGTGGGCAATACCAACACTGGCGTTGTAGTCAAAGCAGTGTTAAGCTTCTACAATGTCAACTCACACTCATCTAACCATCTGAATGGGGCACCCATCTGGGTCAATTTGGTCAGTGGTACTGCTATGGATGAAATCCCCTCCGTACCCCGACGATAATAACCTGCCAAACCCAAGAAACTTAGGATCTCTGTAGCTGAAGTAGGTCAAGGGAAATTCTGAACTGCCTCAATCTTCTTAGGATCCACTTTTATGCCTTCTGTCGATACAACATGCCCCAAAAAGGCAACTGAGTCTAACCAAAATTCACATTTCGAAAATTTGGCATATAACTGATTATTTTTTAAAGTCTAAATTACAATCTGAAGATGTTGCTCATGCTCGTCTCGACTACTGGAGTAAATCAAGATATCATCAATGAACATGACCACAAAAGAATCCAAATAGGGTTTGAACACCCGATTCATCAAATCCATAAATGCTGCCGGGGCATTTGTCATCCCAAATGACATCACTAGGAATTCGTAAATCCCATACCAAGTCCGAAAAGATGTCTTAGGGACATCAGATGCACTAATCTTCAACTTATGGTAACCAGACCTCAAATCGATCTTTGAAAACACCTTGGAACCCTGAAGATGATCACATAAGTCATCAATTCTTGGCAACAGATAGTTGTTCTTGATAGTAGCCTGTTCAATTACCGATAATCTATACACATCCACATTGAACCATCTTTCTTCTTTACAACTAACACTAGTGCATCCTAGGGAGAGACGCTAGGTCTAATGAATCCCTGATCAAGCAAGTCTTGTAATTGCTCCTTCAATTCATTTAGCTCCGGCGGGCCCATACGGTATGGTGGAATAAAAATGGGCTAGGTGTCTAGAGCCAAATCAATACAGAAGTCAATATCTCTGTCGGGTGGCATCCCCAACAAATCTGCAGGAAATACATTTGAAAACTCACGGACAATTGGGACTAAACCCATAGAAGGAACATCCACACTAGAATCGCGAATATGCGCCAAATATGCTAGACAGCCCTTCTTGGCCATACGTCGAGCCTTCACATAAGAGATAACCCTACTGGTAGAATTGCCATGAATGCCTTTCCACTCTAATTGAGGCAACCCGGCATGGCTAAGGTCACTGTTTTGGCGTGACAATCAAATATAGCATGATAAGTTGACAGTCAATCCATACCCAAGATGACATCAAAATCTACCATATCAAGGAGTAAAAGTTCCACGCTAATCTCAAGACTCCCAATAGTAACCATACACAAACGATAGACATGATCTACCACAGTAGAATCTCCCACCAGTATGGACACACACACAGAAGCACTCAGAGAATCACGAGGCACAACCAGATATGAAGCAAATAGGAGGACACATAAGAATAAATAGATCCTAGATCAAATAGAACTGAAGCATCTCTATGGAAAACTAGAACAATACCTGTGATCACAATATTGGATGACTCGGCCTCAGGCCGAGCTGGAAAAGCATAAAATTGGTGTCGGGCCCCTATAATGACCCCATAGGTCGTTTTGCTTTCTAGAACCTCGTTCCCCTAAATAAGACTTCTCGTACATGCTTTTACTATTTTATGACTTGCGGGGATGGTTAGTTTGAGATTTGGAAGGGTTTGAATTAAAAGCGGAACACATGATTCCTTAAGGTTGGCTTAAAAGGCTAAGTTTGACTTCAGTCAATAATTTTTAGTAAACAACCTTGGGATTGGGATTTGATGGTTCCAATAAGTTCGTATGATAATTTTGGACTTGGGTGTATGTTCGGATCTGGTTTTGGATGATCCGAGAGCGTTTCGACGCCTAATAGTAAGAGGTTGCATTTTGGGTGAATTTTATAAGTTTAGGTTGAAGTGGATCTTTACATTATAGACGTCCATTTGGGATTCCGAGCATGGGAATAGATCTTCATAGTGATTATGTACTTAGGGGCGCATCCGGAAGTGAATTTAGAGGTCTGTAGGTCGTTTCGGGGTCACCTGGCGAAAAATGGAAATGTGAAGTTTTTGGAACGTTTGACTGAGGGTGGACTTTTTTATATCGGGTTTGGATTCTGGTTCTGAAAGTTGGAGTAGGTCCGTAATGTCATTTAAGACTTGCTCGCAAAATTTGGCGTCATTCCAAGTTGATTTGATAGTAATCAGACGCGCGAGAGTAGTTTTAGAAGTTTTTTAGTTCATGAGTTAATCAATGTGTTTTGGGGTCCGATTCATGGGTTTTTAACGTTATTTTAGTTTTTCGATTGCTCGAGCGAGTTCATATGATGTTGTTAGGCTTGTGTGTGTCTTTGGTGTGGAGCCCCGAGGGCTTGGGTGAGTTTCGGACGTTCGGGAGAATGAGAAAAAACTTTAGTTTTTCTGGTGTTTCCTAGCAGCTGTTGCAGGTCCTGCAAATGCGATAATTTGTTCACATTTGCGAACATCGCATTTGCGAGAAAGGCTTCGCAATTGTGAAGAAGCCTGACCTGGGCAGTGTTCGCATTTGCGACACTTTGGTCGCATGTGCGATCTCAACAATTTTTGCATTTATGACTCCTTAGTTGCATTTGCGACATTGGCAGTAGAAGCACAAGCTCGCATTTGCGATGGATTTGTCGCATTTGCGAACCAGGTTTCGCAAATGCGACATTTGAGACATGTGCACAACTCTATTAAATGCGGGACTCAGGCCATTTAGCACATTTTCTTTCATCTCTTGAGCAATTTTGGAGCTCTTGGAAGGGGGTTTTCACCTACCACTTTGAAGTAAGTAATTTCTACACAACATGAGTTAAATACATAGATTATGGGTAGATTAACATGTAAAAATTTGGTAAAATCAAGGGTTTAGATGAACACCAAGGTTTTTAATAAAAATGGGATTTGACCACGAAATTGGTTATGGAATGTAGTAAAAATCATATATTTTAGTTCGTGAGGTTGTGGATAACACCTTTCTTCAAACATTTCCAGAATCCGGGCACGTGGGCCCGAGGATGAATTTTAGGAATCTTACATTTAGGGTTGGGTAATCACTTTAATAGTTGGAATATGAACTTTTGAACATGTATTGATTAGTTTATATACTATTTGATTAGCTTTGGATTGTTCAGCACCAAATTGAGGGTTTGAGCATAATCTTGGACTCGAAAGTAGGCTTTGAGGTGAAGTAAACCTTTTTTCTAACCTTGTAAGAGGGAATTAACCACATAGGTGAATTGAATTAAAAAGTGTTTCTATTTGTGGGGGCTACGTATGCACGAGGTGACGAGAGTCCGTACATAGCTACTAATTATACTATTGTCTGGGTAGTCTACGACCCATATCATGCTATACTTACAATGTTTGTACCCTACTTGTTAACTTAATTGCTTAAAGTCTTTTGTAACCTGATAAAAGAATTAAATTTCACTTACTTGAAGTTGTGAATGGAACACTTGACTGTTATTGAGAATTTGTGTTTTCCTTAAAATATTTTCTATTTGTGGAGTGGGCCGAATGCCTCGGTAGCAGATAGATGCATATATGGTTCGTGTTGTTCGACTCTCGGCAGTGCACAGTTTAAATATTATGTTAGATCGGGCCGTACGACCTCGACATAATTTGCTTATGATAAATCTTTGGAACCGATTATAATTAATATTGCTTCTTTGGCTTGAGATATAAATTGTTAAATGATGAAAAATAAATTTGGGACCTAATACTGGTGTAGGGATTATTTACTATTTCCTGTTATTAGGTTTCCAGTATTCTTCATGTAATCCATGCTTAATTAAAATTTTGACATATTATTGTTAGCCCATAGTAAGTGTCAAAGTCGATCCCTCATCACTACTTCTTCGAGGTTAGACTGGATGCTTACTGGACACATGTTGTTTATGTACTCACACTACACTTCTGCACATTAATGTGCAGGATCTGAGACAGGTGCATCTGAATATCAGTCTGGCATGCACACTTGATTACCACTTCGAGGCTTCACGGTGAGCTACCTTCTGAGCCTGTTTTGCAGCAACTAGAATCTTTCTTTAGATTGTATTTTTCTGTCTATTTTACTTCGGACAGTAGACTAGTATTCTTTTGTATATTCTACTAGACGCTCACACACTTGTGACACTAGGGCTTGGCACACACTAGTAGACTTGCGGTTTTGGTTTTATTCTATGATTATGATGGCACACAGTTGCTTTTTTGTTATTTATCTTAGATCTGTTATTTCTTAAATGCTTTTTAATTTAAGGAAAGTTTAATTACATTGAAAACAATTTGTTAAAAAGAGGAAATCGTGTGACTAGTTCATAGTTGGCTTGTCTAGCGGCGGTATTAGGCGTCATCATGGCCTATTATGAAATTGGGTTGTGTCAACATGGTATCAGAGCTCTAGGTTCACTTAGGTGTCACAAGCTTTGGGCAAGCCTAATAGAGTCTTGTGGATCGGTGCGAAAATGTCTGTACTTAGCTTCGAAAGGCTATAGGGTGTTAGGATACTACTCTTCATTCATCTCCTATCGTGTAGTTGATGGTTTACTAAGTTTCTATTCTTATTATCTCACAGATGGTAAGAACGCGCACGGCGGGCATTCTAAACCCGGGAGGGGCTGCTCCCCCTATTGCTAGATGCCGAGGTAGAGGTCGGGGGAGGGAACCTGCCCGAGGTAGGGGACGAGAACGTCCCAGAGTTGCCCCAGTTACACTAACAGAGGATACAATGGAGTATCCAATTATTGAGGAGCAGGGCGAGTTGCTCATAGCAGAGCCAGCCCCGGTCGATTTCATGTTAGCACCGGGCTTTTAGGATTTCATGGGTCGTATGCTACGATTCATGGATTCTATGACCTAGATTGGTTTATTTCCAGCAGACCCAGCCACATCTCAGGAGGGAAGGGGAGCATAGACCCCTACTGCTCAGGCTCTAGGATATGCGGCTACCATATATCAGACCCTGGGTGGTGGGCAATGCCTTGCCAGTTGCAGCATCGGCACATGAGCCTAGACCAGGTGTGGCAGGCGAGACGCAGAAGCTATTGGATAGATGGACTAGGATACACCCTCCTGTCTTTGGAGGTGAGCGACATGAGGATCCCCGGGACTTCATTTATTATTGCAGGGACAGACTGCACAACATAAGTATATTGGAGTCCCACGAGGTGGATTTCACTACTTTCCTGCTAGAGGGTAGGGCCCGTAGGTGGTGGTAGTCTTATCTTCTTGGTAGGACGGCGGGTTCTCCTCCCATGATTTGGGACCAGTTTACATGCCTATTCTTGGACATGTATATTCCACCCTCTTATAGGGAAGAGTTGTGGTTTCAGTTTGAGCAGCTCCAGCAGGGTCAGATGTCAATGACCGATTATGAGGCGAGATTCTCTGAGTTGTCTCGCCATGCACTTATGATACTTCCTACTGAGGCGGAGCGAGTGAAGAGGTTTGTTGCGGGGTTACACTCAGGTATTCAGGCTACTATGGCCCGAGAGGTTGAGATGGGGACTTCTTATCAGCTAGTAGTGGAGATAGCTCGAAGGATTGAGTGTTACCGTCAGTGAGGTAGAGAGCAGATGCAGAGGGAAATGAGGGTTCGTTACTCTAGGGAGTTTAGAGGTGCCCCAGCAGGGGGCTGAGGACAGTTTGGGAGGGGTCAGCCTAGCAGGCCCACATATCCATCACCACTACCTCCACGGGGTGCTCCGGCGAAACCCTATTTCAGTGCCATGCCGGAGAGTTCTTACCGCCCACCAGTTATTCAGGGTTCTTCTAGTGGGTATCCAGGCTATCAGCGTTCTTCCAGTGCCTACTTTAGCGCCATGCCGGAGAGTTCATACCACCCACCATCCATTTAGGGTTCTTCTAGTGGGTATTCAGGCCATCAAGGTCAGACTTCAGGGTAGCAGATCACCGTACCGAGAGGTTGTTTCGAGTGCGGGGATTTTAGTCATGTGCGGAGATTCTGCCCCAGGCTTCGGGGCAAAGTAGTACAGTAGGGCCAGCAGCTCATGATTACAGCACCAACTGTCCGGCCACCCAAAGGCGGAGGACAGGCAGGTAGGGGTCGTCCTAGAGGTGGCAGCCAGATAGGTGAAGGACAGCCAGCTGCAGCCCAGACAGGTGGGGGCCAGCCAGTCGTTGCCCCAGCTAGGTTCTATGTTATTTTGGCCAGACCAGAAGCAGCGGCCTCAGATGTCGTGATCACATGTATTATTTCTATGTGCGGTAGGGATGCTTCGGTATTATTTGATCTATGGTCTACCTATTCATATGTTTCATCTCTCTTTGCTTATTTCCTAGATATTCCTCGTGAGTCCTTGGGCATTCCTGTTTATGTGTCCACACCTGTGGGCGATTCTGTTATTGTGGATCGGATCTATCGGTCCTGTGTGGTCACCTTCTGTGGATACGAGACTAGAGCAGATCTTTTGTTGCTTGATATGACCAACTTTGAGGTCATCCTAAGCATGGACTGGCTATCCCCATATCACGCCATCCTTGATTTCCATGCCAAGACTATTACCTTGAAAATGCCATAGTTGCCTAGATTGGAGTGGAAGGGTTCGTCTGTTAGTGCATCTAGTCGGGTTATCTCTTTTCTGAGGGCCCGGCATATAGTCGAGAAGGGTTGTTTGGCTTATCTAGCTTATGTTCGAGATACTACCACAGAGAGTCCGGTGATTGATTCAGTGCTAGTAGTCCGGGAGTTCTCCAATGTGTTTCCTTCTGATCTTCCAGGCATGTCACCAGATCTTGATATTGATTTCTGTATTGACTTAGCTCCAGGTACCCAAACTATATCTATCCCACCGTACCGTATGGCTCTGAAAGAGTTGAAGAAGTTGAAGGAACAACTTGAGAAGTTGTTAGTAAAGGCGTCTGTCAGACCAAGTGTATCTCTTTGGGCTGCACCAGATTTATTTGTGAAGAATAAAGATGGGACTATGCGGATGTGCATTGATTACCACCAGTTGAACAAGGGCACCATCAAGAACAAGTACCCGTTTTCGTATATTGATGATTTGTTTGACCAGTTGCAGGGTGCTAGGGTGTTCTCTAAGATCGACATGAGATCAGGGTACCATCAGTTTAAGATTCGGGACTCGGATGTTCTGAAGACTGCTTTCTGTACTAGTTATGATCATTATGAGTTTCTAGTGATGTCCTTCGGCTTGACTAACGCCCCAACGACGTTTATGGATTTGATGAATAGGATGTTCAGGCCATATATTGATTCGTTTATCATTGTCTTCATTGATGACATTTTGATCTACTCGCGTAGCATGGAAGAGCACGGGCAGCATTTTGAGAGTGGTGCTTCAGACCTTGCGGGAACAGAAGTTAAAGGCTAAGTTCTCCAAGTGTGAGTTTTGCCTAGATTTTGTAGCATTCTTGGGTCATGTTGTATCAGACGGGGGTATTAAGGTGGATCCCAAGAAGATTAAGGCAGTTCATAGTTGGCCTCATCCCACTTCGGCGACTGAGGTTAGGAGCTTCTTGGGGTTAGCAGGTTATTATTGCCGATTTTTGGAGGGCTTTTCATCTTTTACAACACCTTTGATTAGATTGACCCAGAAGGGTGCTCCGTTCCGTTGGTCCGACGATTTCATGGCGAGCTTTCAGAAACTCAAGATAGCTTTGACTACAGCACCAGTTCTAGTGTTGCCTTTCTGTTCGGGGATGTATACTTTGTATTGCGACGCTTCACGCGTTGGCTTGGGTTGTGTAATGATGCAGGAGGGGCGAGTTATTGCATATGCTTCAAGTCAACTGAAGATCCATGAGAAGAATTACCATGTGCACAATTTAGAGTTAGCCGCAATTGTTAATGCTCTTAAGATCTGGAGGCACTATCTTTATGTGGTGTCCTGTGAGGTTTACACTGATCATCGTAGCTTACAGCATTTGTCCAAGCAAAGGGATCTCAATTTGAGGCAGCGCAGATGGCTTGAGTTACTGAAAGATTATGACATCACCATTCTTTATCATCCGGGCAAGGCGAATGTAGTCGCGGATGCCTTGAGCAGAAAAGCAGAGAGTATGGGTAGCTTGGCATTCATTTTAGCACAGGAGAGGACATTGGCCTTGTATATTCAGTCCTTGGCTAACAGACTTGTGAAGTTGGATATGTCAAGCCCAGCCAAGTTCCTGCATACGTCATTGCCCCGTCTTCACTATTGGAGTAGATTAAGGCTTGACAGTTTGATGACTCGCATTTGATGGTTCTCAGAGAGACGGTACTACTGGGTGGTGCCAAGGAGGTTTCTATCAGAGAGGATGGCGTTTTGCGACTCCAGGGTCGTCTATGTGTTCTTAATGTTGATGTCTTGAGGGAGAGGATTCTAGAGGAGGCACACAGTTCTCGGAAATCCATTCATCTAGGTGCTATGAAGATGTATCGCAACTTGAGGCAGCATTATTGGTGGCGGCAGATGAAGAAAGACATAGTTTAGTATGTAGCTAGATGCCTAAATTTCCAGCAAGTTAAGGATGAGAACCAGAGGCCAGGTGGCCTACTCCAGCAGAAGACTATACCGGAGTGGAAATAGGAACACATTACTATGGACTTCATAGTAGGGTTGCTGCGACCTTGTGAAAGTTTGATAAAGTTTGGGTCATTGTCAACAAGTTTACCAAGTCGGCACACTTCATTTTAGGTGTGACTACGTATACTTCAGAGAGGTTGGTCCAGACTTATATTCAGGAGATAGTTCGGTTGCATAGGGTGCCTGTTTTCATCAAATCAAATAGAGGCCCTCAGTTTACTTCGCATTTCTGGAAAGTAGAACAGAGTGAGTTGAGGATTCGTGTAGAGCTCAGCACAGCATTTCATCCACAGGCCGACGGGTAGTCTGAGTGGACAGTTCAGATCTTGGAGGACATGCTTAGGGCATGTGTGATTGACTTTGCAGGGTAGTGGCATCGATTCTTACCTTTGGCTGAGTTTGCTTACAACAACAGTTATCAGTACAGCATCGAGATGGCTCTATTTGAGGCTTTATATGGTTGGTGATGTCGTTCTCCCATCAGGTGGTTTGAGCCCAGTGAGGCTAAGTTACATGGTACTCATTTGGTGAAGGATGCCTTAGAAAAGGTAAAGTTTATTTAGGAGCAACTACTCACAGCATAGCCAGACAGAAGAGTTACGCGGATCAGAAGGCGCGTGATTTATCATTTATCGTGGGTGAGAAGGTTCTCTTGAAAGTCTCGCCGATGATAGGGATTATGAGATTCGGGAAGAAGGGCAAGTTGAGCCCAAGGTTTATAGGCCTATTTGAGATGTTAAGACATGTAGGGGAGGTTGTTTATGAGTTTGCCTTACCCCCTAGTCTATCGGGAGTTCATCCGGTTTTTCGCATGTCTATGCTCCGGAGGTATCATGCCGACTTGTCACATGTGTTGGACTTCAGCGCGATTCAGTTAGATGAGAGGATTAGTTATGAGGAGGAGCCAGTTGCCATGGTGGATAGGCAGGTTTGCCAGTTGAGTTCCAAGGGCATTTTTGCGGTTAAGGTTTAGTGAATGGGCCAACCAGTCCAGGATGCAACCTGGGAGACCGAGGAGGACATGCGGAGCAGGTATCCACACTTATTCAGCACTCCAGGTATGATTCTAAACCCGTTCGAGGACGAATGTTTGTTTAAGAGGTGGAGAATGTAACGACCCCACCAGTCGTTTTGCTTTCTAGAACCTCGTTCCCCTAAATAAGACTTCTCGTACATGCTTTTACTGTTTTATGGCTTGCAGGGATGGTTAGTTCGGGATTTGGAAGGGTTCGGATTGAAATCGGAACACTTGATTCCTTAAGGTTGGCTTAAAAGGCTAAGTTTGACTTCGGTCAACATTTTTGAGTAAACAACCTCGGAATCGGGATTTGTCGGTTCCAATAGGTTCGTATGATAAGTTCGGACTTAGGCGTATGTTCGGATCGGGTTTTGGATGACCTGGGAGCATTTCGGCGCCTAATAGTGAAAGCTAGCATTTTGGGTGAATTTCATAAGTTTGGGTTGAAGTGGATCTTTACATTATATACGTCTAATTGGGATTCCGATCCTGGGAATATCTCTATATGGTGATTCTGGATTTAGGGGCGCGTCCAGAAGTGGATTTGAAGGTTCGTAGGTCGTTTCCGGTTCATTTGGCGAAAAATAGAAATTTGAAGTTTTTGAAAAGTTTGACCGAGGGTGGACTTTTTGATATCGGGTTCGGATTCCGATTCCGGAAGTTGGAGTAGGTCTGTAATATCATTTAAGACTTGCACGCAAAATTCGGCATCATTCCGAGTTGATTTCATAGGAATCCGCAGGAGTATTTTTATAGGTTTTAGAGTTCATGAGTTAATCCATGTATTTTGGCGTCCGATTCATGGGTTTTTGATGTTACTACAGTATTTCAATCACTCGAGCGAGTTCGTATGATGCTGTTAGACTTGTGTGTGTGTGTTTGGTGTGGAGCCCCGAGGAATTGGGTAAGTTTCGGACGTTCGAGAGGATGAGAAAAAACTTCAGTTTTTCTGGTGTTTCTTAGCAGTTGTTGTAGGTCTCGCAAATACGAGTATTTGTTCGCATTTGTGAACCTCGCATTTGCAAGAAAGGCTTCGCAATTGAGAAGAAACCTGACCTGGGCAGTGTTCGCATTTGCGACACTTTGGTCGCATTTGTGATCTCAACATTGTATGCATTTGCGACTCCTTGGTCGCATTTGAGACCTTGGCAGTAGAAGCCCAGGTTCGCATTTGCGATGGATTAGTCATATTTGCGACCTTCGCATTTGCGACCTTCGCATTTGCGAACCAGGTGTCACAAATGCGACATCTGAGACCTGTGCACAGCTCTATTAAATGCTGGGCTTAGGCTATTTAGCTCATTTTGTTTCATCTCTTGGGCGATTGTGGAGCTCTTGGAAGGGGGGTTTTCACCTACCACTTTGAGGTAAGTAATTTCTACACAACATGGGTTAAATATATAGATTATGGGTAGATTAACACGTAAAAATTTGGTAAAATCAAGGGTTTAGATGAACACCAAGGTTTTGAATAAAAATGGGATTTGAGCACGAAATTGGTTATGGAATGTAGTAAAAATCATATATTTGAGTTCGTGGGGTTGTGGATAACAACTTTCTTCAAACATTTCCGGAATCCGGGCACGTGGGCCCGGAGGTGAATTTTAGGAATCTTACATTTAGGATTGGGTAAACACTTTAATAGTTGGAATATGAACTTGTATTAATTAGTTTATATACTATTTGATTAGTTTTGGATTGTTCGGCACCAAATTGAGGGTTTGAGCATAATCTTGGACCGAAAAGTAGGCTTTGAGGCGAGGTAAGTGTCTTTTCTAATCTTGTAAGAGGGAATTAACCCCATAGGTGAATAGAATTAAAATGTGCTTCTATTTGTGGGGGCTACATACGCACTAGGTGACGAGAGTCCGTACATAGCTACTAATTATGCCATTGACCGGGTAGTGTAGGACCCATATCATGATATACTTACAATGTTTGTACCCTACTTGTTAACTTAATTGCTTAAGTCTTTTAAAACATGATAAAAGAATTAAATTTCACTTACTTGAAGTTGTGAATGGAATACTTGACTGTTATTGAGCATTTGTGTTTTTCTTAAAATATTTTCTATTTGTGGAGCGGGCCGAACACCTAGGTAGCAAGATAGATGCATCTATGGTTTGTGTCGTTTGACCCTCGGTAGTGTACAGTTTAAATATTATGTTGGATCGGGCCGTACGACCTCGGCATAATTTGCGCATGATAAATCTTTGGAACCAATTATAATTGATATTACTTCTTTGGGTCTTCATATTGGTGAAGGGATTATTTACTATTTGTTGTTATTGGGATTTTAGTATTCTTCTGGTAATCCATGCTTAATTAAAATTTTGACATATTATTGTTAGCCTATAGTAAGTGTTAAAGTCGACCCATCGTTACTACTTCTTCGAGGTTAAACTGGATACTTACTGGGTACATGTTGTTTATGTACTCATGCTACACTTCTACACTTAAATGTGCAGGATCTGAGGCAGGTGCATTTGGATATCAGTCCGGCCCGCACACTTGATTACCACTTCGAGGCATCACGGTGAGCTACCTTCTGAGCCTGTTCTACAACAGCCGGAATCTTGCTTTAGCTTGTCTTTATCTTTCTATTTCACTTCGGACAGGAGACTAGTATTCTTTTGTATATTCTACTAGATGCTCATACACTTGAGACACCAGGTTTTGGCACACACTAGTAGACTTGCGGTTTTGGTTTTATTCTATGATTATGATTGCACATAGTTGCTTTCGTGTTATTTATTTTAGATCTGTTATTTCGCAATTTATTTTTAATTTAAGGAAAGTTTAATTACTTGGAAAAGAATTTATTAAAAAGAGTAAATCACGTGACTAGTTCACAGTTGGCTTGCCTAGGGCGGCGTTAGGCGCCATCACGACCTATTATGAAATTGGGTCGTGACAGCCCCACCACTCGGAGCAATATCTCTGGGACGGCCTCTAAATGGATAGCCTCCACCTCTAAGGGCCTGTCCTCCACCTCAAATAATCTGACTTCCCCTATCTCTAGCTGGCTGAGCGGGCGGTGCAGCAACCGGTGTCGGGACCATGGCATGAGAACCCTACTGCGGTGAGTTGTCTGGTGCCCGAGGGCATAATCTAGCATAGTGCCTCAGATCACCACAAGTATAACAGAACCTCGGCTGCTGTGACTACTGACCCTGTCGACCTGAGTAACCACCCTAAAAACTCTGGAGTGGAGGTGCACTAATAAGAGCTGGTGGTGCACTGTAGACTAGTTGGTCAGAATGAGACATATGAGGGCCGCGACCACCTGAAACACTGTGGGATGCCTGGAGCGCTGAATGAAACAGCCTGGGATGATGGCCTCTACCAAAATTACCCCTGCCTCTAGATGAGGTACCACTGAACCCACCGAACTCACGAGGCCTCTTATCAGACCCCTGCCCTCTCTCCTGTGCAAGAACCACCTCGATCCTCCTAGAAATATTAGCATCCGCCTGAAAGGAAATCTCACTACCGGTCTCCTTGGCCATCTGAAGCCTGATAGGGTGAGCGAGTCCATCAATAAACCTCCTCACCATCTCTCCCTCAGTAGGAAGTAAAAGGAGAGCATGGCTGGCTAGATCCACAAAACGAGTCTCATACTGAGTAACAGTCATATTGCCCTGCTGGAGGTGCTCAAACTACCTGCGATAATCCTCTCTCGGTGTGATAGGGAGAAACTTCTCTAGAAATAGCTGTGAGAACTTGTCACGACCCAAAATCTAACCATGGTCGTGATGGCGCCTATCGTGTTACAAGGCAAGCCTACTTCCCAAAATATTACTACTAAACTGATTATAAGAATATTATAAAATATTTTAACATTAAAAATTTTTATAAACTAAATCAACTCTAAATATAATATAGAAAAATACGGAAACAAGCCCCAAACATCGGGGTGTCACTAAGTCATGAGCGTCTAAAACTATAAACTAAGATATATAAACTGTCTAATTGTCCAAAAGAAGAAATGACAAAAGGAGTAACAAGGTCTTGCGGACGCTAGCAGCTACCTTGCAATCTCCACAGATAGCCGGCCTGAACTCAACGATCGTCGCGCTCTGACTCACCTGGATCTGCACATAAAGTGCAGGGTGTAGTATGAGTACAACCACCTCAGCAAATAACAGAAATAACTAAGGAATTGAGCAGTACTGACGAGCTAAGTAAAACAGTCCAATTATTTATTTTCACAATTTAAAAATAAACAGAAATAAAAAGGTAAATTCTATAACTCGGTAAATGCCACAAAGAAGTTTAACAGATAAATGCAGCAACAGCACAAATAAATACAACCTCACAGTAGTGTCACTCCATTACTCATCACTCGCACTCAGCACTCAACACTCAAAACACACAACATTCTGGGCTCACTAGGGGTGTGTACAGACTCCGGAGGGGCTCCCAAAGCCCAAGCGCTAAGCACGGACAACTCACATGCCATAATATCAATACCCGGATCTGCACGGTCAGCTCACGTGCTACGCTGATAACTTAGGCGCTATGGTATCAATACCTGGACTCGCACGGTCAGCTCATGTGCTACGCGGACAGCTCACGTGCTATGGTATCAATACCCTCACAACCAGGCCCTCGGCCTCACTCAGTCATGTACCTCTCCAGCCTTACAACGCACTACAAATAAGGGGACACAGCCCACATCAAGTATCACAACATATCAGCAAAATAATATAGACTGAGATAAACATGTACAATAATTTCTATGATTGAGTACAAATAACGTGAGCATGAATGAAACCTAAACATGATCTTTAACGTGAAGGCAGACAAGTTCACCAACAAGTAAATGCATGAACACAAATAATGGTTATTAGGCCTCACAGCCTCACGGGACGGACCAAGTCTCAATCCCTCGAGGTATACAGCCACACGCCCGTCACCTAGCGTGGGTATCACCTCCAAACAATCATATGATGTCAAATCTCTGGGGTTTATTCCCTCAAAGCCAGAGTTAAACTGTTACTTACCTCAACAGCGTAAAATCCTACTCCGGGATGCCGTCGTCTCTAGACTCGGTCTCTAAAAGCTCTGAATCTAACCAAAATCAGAATACTACTATCAACATGTGCTAAAGAATCGAAATCCACAATAAAAACTACAAAATATGCCAAAAATCCGAAATCGGCCGAAATCGGCCCCCGGGCCCACGACTCAGAACTAGTCAGAAATGGCATAATTAGAACCCCCGTCCTCTCCCGGGTATAACCATATAAATTTTATCAAAATAGGACTCCGTTTGGTCCCTCAAATCCCGACCTAAATCTCTCCAGAACTCAAGCCCTAACTCCCTCAATTTCACTTTGAAATCGTCAATCAAATCCCAACAATGAAGATGGATTCATGAAATATAATTAAATCCGAGTAGAGAACACTTAACCCAATCCCTATGGTGAAAATCGCCTCCAAAATTACCAAAATCCAAGCGCCCCAACTCAAAATATGACCGAATGAACAAACCCTTGTTTTATATATTTTTCTGCCAGCTATTCTGCCTCGTTTCTCATGACAAACGATCCATAAACTCCCTGTTTATGCCTCCAGTGGATTCCTTGTGAAATTATAATCAAGTAAGGCTTTTGAATAACTCCATTTGACCTTACAATGAAGGAGATATACAGGTTCTAATATTTGCAAATAGTGCAGATTTTTAAATACATCGTCAGTGGCAATATCGTAATTAATCTGAAAAATCTGGCAACCTAATTCTTAGTAAAATGACCATACAATCCTGAAACGTTATCCAAATTCGACGATTCATTTTTCTACGGGTCCATAATTACGATACGGATCTAATTATTCAATCAAAAAGGAAATCGGAGCTCATTTTTGCAATATGTTATCATTTATACTTGAAGAAACGGCGTCAAACATAAGAAAAACGAGCGCAACACAACCCCAAACCTATCCAAAAATCACCCGAGGCCCTCGGGGCCTCAACCAATAATTCCAACAAGTCATATATCACTACCTAAACTTAGTCAAATCTCTGGAACACCCAAAATAACACCAAATCAACCTCGAATTCAAGCCTAAGAACTTCTAAACTTACAAAATTCGCCAACGACGCCGAAACCTATCAAACCACGTCCAAATGACCTCAAATTTTGCACACACGTCACAAATGACACTACAAACCTACTCCAACTTTCGGAATTCCATTCCGACCCCGATACCTAATTTTCCACTGCCGATCAAAATTGCCAAATTTTTAACTTTCGTCAATTCAAGCCTAATTCTACCACGGACCTCCAAATTACATTCCGGACATACTCCTATGTCTAAAATCACCCAATGAAGCTAACCGAATCATAAAAATCCACGTCCAAATTTGTTTACTCATAAGTCAACTTCCGGTTGACTTTTCTAACTTAACTTTCTAACTAAGAGACTAAGTGTTCGTTTCACTCCAAAACTACTCTGGACCCAAACTTACCAACTCGATGCAACAACACAGCTGAACAAAACAAAAAGAAGCAGAAATGGGAAAAATAGGGTTATAACTCTCGGAACGACTGGCTGGGTCGTTACAGAACTGCTTCAAGTAAGTACAAGCGAACCACCTGGTCTGGTCAACACATAATCTCACCACTCCCTCTTGGCGGAACTCGTCATCTGAAATATAGAAAAATCGACCCCATTGGTCTCAACTATACTCATGTTCCGCAGCACCTCATGGCAGCGGTCAAGATAATTCGGTGGGTCCTCTGAAGGTTACCACTGAAGTAAACTGGAAGGAGCTTAGTAAACTTGTTTAATCTCAATAAAGCCTCAGAATACATGGCGGGCCTATCACCAGCCTGTGCCGCAATTACCGGGTGATTTACCCCAACTGGCGGGGCTACTGGAGCCTGATACTGGGGAGCCATCTGCTCCGAAGCGGGAGTAGTGGAAGTTTGTGCTCCTCCCCCAGCCTGTGAGATGGCTGGTGCCACTGCAAATGTACCATTCTGGGCCATACCCTCCATTAGGCTCACCAAAAGGACCAAACGGACTCTAGTCATAAACAATTCAACATAGTCAACACGAATTATAGAAACCAATTTTATATGAAAATACTAAATTTTTCAATAAAAATACGAAACTCAATTCAAAAATCAACAGAGGGGCCCACGTCTCGAAACTTGACAAAAGTTATAAAATGTGAACGCTCATTCAACCACGAGTTCAACCATATAAAATTTACCAAATTCTGACATTAACTCGGCCTTCAAATCCCCAAATCTTATTTTCAAACCCCTAGGCCCAAATCCTCAAATCTCACCTCAAAAACACGTAATCTAGTCCAAATACTCGATGATAATTCAATATTATTGACTAACAATGATCACAAGTGACTTACCTCAAGTTTTCCCGTGAATTCCCACTAAAAAGTCACCCCAAACCGTGCTTGAAATGTACAAAATGACAAAAATATCGGAATCCCTCTATTTTTGACACTGCCAGTGTTTCCGCATCTTCGATGCACTTGGCCGCATTTGCGGTCTCGTAGATGCGAGGATGGTTGTCGCTTTTGCGGGCTGGCTCGCTTCTGCGGACAAGAGCCCGCTTCTGCGGACTCGCTTCTGTGAAGAAGCGTCTGTTACTGCATTCCAATGCCCCCTTAGCACAGGCCGCATCTGCGACCAATTTGTCGCTTCAGCGGTCGCGCTTCTGCGACGTTTCGTCCACTTCTGCGATGCCAGGCTCGCTTCTGCGAGCTCGCACCTGCGGTCAAAAATCCGCAGGTGCGGCTGGTGCCAAAATTTCAGATTTCCTTAAGTCCAAATTTTGATTCGTTAACCATCCAGAATCCACCCGAGGCCCCCGGGGCCTCAACCAAATACACCAACAAGTCCTGAAATATCATACGAACTTAGTTGAGGCATCAAATTACATCAAACAATGTCGAAACAGTAATTCGCATCTCGATTCAAACTTAATAAATTTATAAAAATTTTAATTCTAAAACTCGCGCCGAAACACATCATAATAGTCCGGAATGACTTAAATTTTTGCATGTAAGTCCTAAACGACATACAGAGCTATTCCAACTTTCGGAATCGAAATCTGAACCCGATATCAATAAAAGTCAATTTGTGGTCAAACTTTGAAATCTTTAAGCTTTCAAACTTCTAATTTTCAATAATTGGCGATAGTTCAAGATATGGACCTCCAAATTAAATTTTGGACTTACACCCAAGTTCCAAATTACGATACGGACTTATCTCTCTGTTTGCTCAAAATGTTGACCCAAGTCAACTTCAGTGAGTTTTATAGTACTATTTCACATTTTTATTAATTTTTCATATAAAAGATTTTCGAAAAAATATACGGACTGCGCACACAAGTCGAGGAATGCTAAATGGTGTTATTCGAGGTCTCGGAGCACAAAATTGAATGTTAAATTTAAAGATGATCTATCGGGTCATCACAAAATGAGAAATGTCAATGATTTTATGTTTTGGGCAGTAAGCAATTAGATTACCATGAATGATAGTTCGTGGTTACTCTTCTATTAGCCAATGGGGCACATCAAAGTTGACATAACTAATTAACGAGGTAATATAGACTTCAGCTTTAGCTTAATTTATTTAGCTAACAGGACATTTTGATCTATTCAATATCCTTCTTACGACATAATTATTGTCACTCATTTAATTTTTATGCAGAATGGTGAGAAAGCTATTAGCCAAACAACTATCTATATACTATATTAAGAACACAAAGGCCATTAGCTAAATGTCGTTCGTCTTTTTTACCCTTCAAGAATAAATTGCACACTAGATAAAACAGTCATTTAATTATTTTTCTAATATTTAAAAATTCAAAATCAACTAAATTTTATGTTATTAAAATCTTTCTTATTTAAACTATACAGAAGGTCCTAATATGTAAGCACTTCAAATTCAATTAAAATTTTACCTTACTTTAATTTTTTCCTTACCTAACCAACATTATATCCTTATGGACTCAAAATATGCTTTTCAGTTTATTGTGTATTCTTAGCCTTTAAGGTATATAATTGTTAAATATTTTTCTTTTTACAAATATTAACCAATAATTAAGTACCTAAAAGACATCACCGATGCATGTTCATGTTTTCTTATTTTTTACTTTAAAGAGTTTTGATTTAATTCTTTAAGTATAAATTTCTAGAAGCTGGAATTACCAAGGTAATGTTAATTTTAAAAATAAATTAATTCCATACTATGTAAAATTGTAACTATATTTAATATTTAGACTTAAGATAAATTAATATACTTGAAACTTTGAAATAACTATAAATTTGAAAAATTATCCTCAGTGAACTTGATTTTTTGAAAATTCAAAATTGTCAATGACAGACTTTATCCGGAATGAGTTTAAGGTACTATTAATTTTTATTTGGTCTTGGATAAAAGTGTACAGAAGAAAGTTGGACTTAGACCAATAAGAATCTAGCCAATATGTTTACACAGAATAGGTTCGCTAAGCGTATTTACCATTTTGATGAACTTTAAATGAACAAACAAGAATTCTATGTACTTAAGTTACAAAGAACAAGTTTCACATGATAAAAACAGAAATATAAATATTTAAATGAAAAAAGTTTTAATATTAGACTCAATCCAAGAAAAGGAAAAAGTAGCAGAGGATGTTGAACTTTTAATATCTTTTGTTATTAAAGTAGCTTGGAAACAGCCTCTCTATCCCAGGGTAGGGGTAAGGTCTGTGTACACACTATCCTCCCCAGACCCCACTAGTGGTATTATACTGGGTTGTTGTTGTTGTTGTTGTTATTAAAGTAGCTTAACCTCGTTTTCATAAGTAAAATATTTATTTTAGAATCTTGATAAATTAAAATTAGATTATATTATTGTATTCTCCAGAAAAATGGAAACCCGATTTATTCCATACACGACGAGTAGCATAAACCTTTTGTACTTCATTTATACCAACAGAAAGATTGTGCGCTTAGTTGTGTTAAAAAGACCTTATGTCCAAAATTTGCAATTAATTACCCGTTTCAATTTTGATGATGTAGTTTTACTTGGTATAGAGTCTAAGAAAAAAAAAAGAATATTTTTGAAACATGTGGTCCTAAAAGTTGAAGGGTCAAAAGTTGTATGGGATCATGACATTTATGTGACTATAAAAGCTTTTAATTAAGTGTAAAGTGGGTAAAATAAAAAGTTTAAAGTTGAATATAATGACCCGGCCGGTCGTTTTGAGAGTATTAGCAATGAACCCCTGATTTTTGCTCCCTATATTTTATTTTGGATTTCGTTACTTGCCGGGAAATTTTATTTTTGGTTTCGGAGTAAAATGGGACACATAAATCATAAAAAAAAAATTAAGTCATAGAAATTGACCGTAGTTTGAATTGTGTGAAGACGGATCAGGAAATAGAGTTTTGTCAGTTCCAATAGCTCCGTAGGGAGATTTTGGTCTTAGGAGCGTGTTCGGATGTCGAATTGGAGGTATGAAGGTTTTAGGAAAAAAGGTGAAAGTTGGAAAATAGGAGGATTTTTGAAAGTTTGACCGGGAGTGGAATTTTTGATATCGGGGTCGGATTCCGATTCCGAAAGTTGGAGTAGGTCCGTTATATCAATTATGACTTGTATGCAAAATTTGAGGTTAATCGGACTTGATTTGATAGGTTTCGGCATCGGATGTAGAAGTTTGATGTTTTAAAGTTCATTAGGCTTGAATCGATGCGTGATTCGTGTTTTTAGCGTTTTTGATGTGATTTGAAGGCTCGACTAAGTTCGTATGATGTTTTAGGACTAGTTGGTATATTTGGTTGAGGTCCCGGGGGCCTCGTATGAGTTTCGGATGGTTAACGAATCATTTTTGGACTTTGAAAATTCTGGTACTGGACTGGTTTCTGGTGTCATCGCACTTGCGGTGGGTTTTTCCGCAGATGCGGAGGCGAGAAGGATGCCCAGTGGTCGCAGGTGCAGTGTGAAGGCCGCAGAAGCGTAGTCGCTTCTGCGGAAGATTGATCGCAGGAGCAGACGAGTGTAGAGAGGCCTGTCCGACAGAGCGGACGTGTTTGCGCAGATGCGCACCCGCAGAAGCGGAATTGGGACCACAGAAGCAGAATCTGTGCCAAGAGTTGTTTCTGCAGAAGCTGATCACGGGCCGCAGAAGCGCATCCGCAAGTGCGGAACCTCGTGTAACGACCCGACCAGTCATTTTGAGAGTTGTAGCCTTGTTCCCCCATTTACTGCTCACTTTGTGCTTTACAGTTGTTATGGACTTGCCGGAGCAAATGGTTCGGGTCCGGTGAGGTTTTAAAATGAATTGAGATACTTAGTCTCCATAATAAAAACTTAAGTTGAAAAGGTTGACCAGATGTTGACTTATGTGTAAACGACACCGAAATAGAGTTTTGATGACTCCAATAGCTCTATATGGTGATTTTGGACTTAGGAACGTGTCCGGAAAATTATTTGAAAGTCCGTATTTCAATTATGCTTGAAATGGCTAAAATAGAAACTTGCGTTTGGAAGGTTGACCGGGGAGTTAACTTTTTGATATCGGGGACGAAATCTGATTCTGAAAATTTGAATAATATCACTTATGACTTGTGTGCAAAATTTAAGGTCAACCGTACTTGATTTGATAGGTTTTGGTATCAAATGTAGAAGTTAAAAATTATTAAGTTTCATTAAACTTGAATTAGGGTATGATTCGTGGTTTTAGAGCAACTCCAACCTTGTCCCCAAAATGGGAATTTTTCCATTTTTGGGGACAAAAATAGGAAAATTTCATTCTAACCCTCCCCCATTTTTGTCCCCAAAATGGGGAGTGAATAGTGTCTCCCCAAATTTGGGGACACACTATTCATCTCCCCATTTACTATTTCCCATTAAATTATTATTATTATTATTATTATTATTATTATTTAATCTTTCAATTTATCTTTTTATATATACTTAATTATATTTATATAATATATTTACCTAATTAATATTTCATCTTAACTTTGACGTATAATTTTGAAAAATTAATTATCGTGCATCTATTTATTTTTATGTAACATTGGTAGTTAATTTTATTATGAGTTATAATTGTATGGAAAAGATATAACCATCACAAAAAATAAAAGGTGCAAATATAAAATTTTGATGTTGCCAAAATTGAAATGCACTAAAATTGAAAATAAATTAAAATTAGAAATACATTAAAATTGAAAATACATTAAATAAAAATACATTAAAATTTAAAATATATTAAAATTAGAAATACATTAAATTAAAATACATTAAAATTGAAACTACGTTAAATAACATAATAATTTAGTAGCGAGACATGTCGTTTTTAGGTACACCAAAATTATTATAGTACTGAGTGAATGGCAGTAGATGAAAAATAACGATTTCAAGAATTTTTAGCTCGACATAGAAGAATTAAGGACAAAGATGCTCATTTCGCACTTCGTAATGCATTAATAGATCGTTCATGAGAGAATACTAGAGGTTGAAGTTGAATATTTATGTAGTATTTTGAATAAATTTTATCGTTATGTAATATGTATTTAATTAATCTTGTATCACAATGCTTTCACTTTTATTTGAATTATTAGTTAATCTATAATAATTGCTTACAAATTATATTATTTAAAATTTTATGGAATTGTTTTAATGGAAATTACAAATTAATGAAAATAAAAGATGGAATTTGTTTAATGAAAATTTAAAAATAAAATTGAAATGAAATGAAAGATAATAATATAAGAGAGAAGAATATTCTCTTTTGGGGGAAAAATGGGGGAATGGGTGGAGTAAGTTGTCCCCAAAATAGGGAAATCCCCATTTTGGGGATCAAAATGGGGGTAAAAGTTGGAGATACCCTTAGCGTTATTTGATGTGATTTGAGATTTTGACTAAGTTCGTATGGTGTTTTAGGACTTGATGGTGTATTTGGTTGAGGTCCCGGGGGCCTCAGGTGAGTTTCAGATGGTTAACGGATCACATTCGGACTTAGAAAAATTGAAACTTGATGTTGCCTAGTCATTCAATCGCATCTGCGGAAATTGGCTCGCAGGTGCGACCCCGCAGAAGTGAGCAGGTGAGCAGGTGCGAGCATTTTTCCGCACCTGTGAGGTTGCAGGTGCGAAGGGAAGAGCGCAAAAGCGCAAATGGAGAGGAGGCCAGGCAGCGCAGGTGCGAAATTTCGGCCGCACCTGCGAGACCGCAAATGCGGCTAATTCAGTCACAGGTGTGAAAAGCCCTGGACAAAACATTTAATTCAGGGGTTGGCCATTTTTACCCATTTATGGATTCTAAGAGCTCGGGTGAGGCGATATTGAGGCAATCTTTGAAGGAAGACATCAGGGTAAGTATTCTTAACTCAATTTTGGTTAAAGTACCCAAATCTATGGTTGTTTTTAACATTTAATTGGTGGATTAAGTTGGAAAAATTGTGCAGATCCCTAAGTTTAGATTGAAGATTTGAGGGTCTAGTTGATGTCGGAATTTAAAAATTTTGGTATGGTAGAACTGGTGGTTGAATGGGCATTCATATTTTGTAACTTTTGTCAGGTTCCGAGACGTGATCCCCATGAGCAATTTTTGAGTTAAATTTCGGTTTTTGTTGGAAAATTATTATGTTCATATGGAATTAATTCTAATAATTTGTATTGACTGAATCGAAATTATTATGACTAGATACAAGGCTTTCGGAGGCCAATTCAAGAGGCAAAGGCATTGCGGAGTAAAGAATTTTACGGTTTAAAGTAAGTGACTTGTCTAACCTTGTGTGGGGGAAATTTTCCTTAGGATTGATATTGATATGATAATTGTGATGTGTTGAAAGTCATGTACGCGAGGTGACGAGTGTGTACACAGGCTAAATGTGGAAAACTTCAGTTTTAAATTGTGTAGATTTCTGTTACACATTAATTAAATTATTTTATCCGGTTATATTCATCATCATTGATCTATTTTTATATTTAAAATTTGCTCGACATTATTCCTGCTAATAGTTTTACCTGTTTAGTTGAAACTTTGTTTCTTTTATTCTGTGCTCATTATTTGAAAGTTGAATTTCTTAATTGAATTATTATAAATATGAAGTATTTGACATTAACAATTTGGTATTGAGACAAGGTGTCAAATTTGTGAAATATTCTTTTGTTACGTTATTCACTTTCGAATATTTTGTGAGATTTTTGTATTCATTGTGATTGAGCCGTGAGCTCCTTATTGTGAAAATAATGTTGTTGGATATTTATTTTTGGCCAAGTTAAAATATTTGGGCACTCGAGGTATAAATTGTGATATATTGTGATATTGATACGCATGCGGTGGTATAAGGTCTGGGTGTTGAAACGCATACGGTAAGATAAGGGTAGCTTGATACTCATGGCTAGTAGGGGAACTACTAGAATTCATGTCGTGTGATAAGGGTGGCTAAAATGCGAGATGCTATTTCGGAAAAAATGATTTCTTTAAAATTAAATGTGAAGGCTCCCGCGATGATATAAGAAAATGAGATATTGTCAATTTATTTATGATTTGGGACTACGAGGCGGTACCTCTGGAGTGCCCTTGTTGATATTTCTTTATGGTTGCATTGCCTTTGGTTAATTTTTGGTGTTTTCCTTAAAGTTGTAAATTTTTGTTTTTCTTCCGCGAGGTGTTATTTGCCCTTATTCTGTGTAGTTAAATTGTGACATACTACTTACTTAATTCATCCCCATTGTCATTATTATTATTATATTATAAAAGTTTTCACCCTGTCTTTTGTTATTCCAGTAGGGCTTGACCTGACCTGACTTCGTCACTACTCTACCGAGGTTAGGCTTGGCACTTATTCGGTACCGCTATGGTGTACTCATACTACGCTTCTGCACATCTTTTGTGCATATCTAGGTACTTCCTATCAGACCAGGCATCAGTGAACTAGCCATACGCGGAGACTTCAAGGTATATCTGCCAGCGTCTGCAGACCTCGGAGCCCCCTTCTATCCTTATTATGTTATTTTCCTTATTCTCTTTAGACTCTGAAGTATAGAGAAACTTACAATAAATTCTCAGAAGCTTGCGACTTATTTCTATTGGGTTTTGGGAGTTGTAACTATTTGAATCACGGTTTGATTTATTTTATATGTTGAGATTTGAGTTTCAGATTTGTATTCCGCATAATTGATAGGTTTACCTAGTCTTAGAGACTAGGTGCCATCACGACATCTTACGGAGGAAAATTGGGGTTGTGACACCTAGAGCGCAGGCACGGGCCTTGAGGGACTTAAGTGATTTCCGCAGAAGCGGAGGAATTTACCGCAAAAGTGGTTCCGCAGGTGCGAAAAGCCTGGGCAGTACTTAAAAACCAAAGGGTTTCGTGATTTCTCTCATTTTGGACTTTGCAACCTCGGTCTAGGGTGATTTTTGACAGCATTTTCGAGTGCTTTCTTGAGGTAAGTCCCTTGTGTTTATTTTTGATCAATAATCTTGTTTCCCCATTGATTTTTCCAACTAGTTAGTGTGTATTTAAGGTAGAATTTGGGAGGTTGGAGCTAGGGATTTGGAGAGTTTAATTTGTGGATTTGAGTGACAACTTAGTGCCAGATTTTGGTAAGTTTGGTATGGGTGAACTCCCGTTCCGAGCCGTGGGCCAGGGTCGACAGTTTTGGGTGATTTTTTGATTCTTTGCTAAAGTCGTAGATTTATGATTTAAATTAGTTTATTGTAGTTGTATTCATGATATGCAATTTCTTTTGGCTAGATTTGGGCCATTCGGAGTTGGAAAATCTAGGGAAGGGCATTCTTACCTGTTGATTGAGCGAGATTTGAGGTAAGTGACTTGTCTAACCTTGTGTGGGGGAAATCCCCTTAGGATTTGGTACTGTGTTAATAATATGTGATATGTGAGCGCCGTGTACGCGAGGTGACGAGAGAGTACACTGGCCAATTGTGGAAATTTTTGGTTCTTTTCGAGTTGTTTTCTTTTAAATTCCTTAACTGAGTTGCCTTAGCATATGTAGTGATCATGTTTAGCCTAGTATTGCATGTCTATGTGCCTTAACTCTTACTTGCAATTTGTGCAACATGTTTAGTTGAATTAATTGTTTCCCTTGATTTGAATTAAATCTTTAACTGTAAGATTTCTTGCTGTAAATTCGTGTTTCCTTTGATTATCTGCTGCATATTTACCTTGGGACTACAAGGCGGTTCCTCGGGAGATTCCCCTGTACTGCATATTTACTTTGGGACTATGAGGCGGTTCCTCAGGCGATCCCCATGTACTGCATATTTACTTTGGGATTACGAGGTGTTCACTCGAGAGATCCCCCCTGCCATGCATATTTACTTTGGGACTACTAGGCGGTACCTCGGGAGATCCCCTTGTCGTGCATATTACATTTGGGTCTACGAGGCGGTACCTTGGGAGTGCCCCTATTGTTTACCTCTATTTACTGTGCTGATATTTTCTAAAACTTCTTATTGTTTAAATTATCAGTCATTTCAAAAAATTATTATATCTTCTGCCTTAATTTCCTTTTAAACGAGTAGGGCCCTGACATGACCTCGTCACTACTCTACCGAGGTTAGGCTTGGCATTTACTGGGTACCATTATGGTATACTCATACTACAATTCTGCACATCTTTTTATGCAGATCCAGGTTTTTCCTACCAGCCCAGATATCAGTGAGCTAGACCGTACGTGGAGACTTTTAGGTATATCTGCCAGCGTTCGCAGATATCGGAGTCCCCCTCTATCCTTATTATGTTGTTTCCCCTTATTCTCTTTAGACTTTTATGTATAAAGATACTTAGTATTTTCTCTTAGAAGCTTGTGCCTTACTTCTACCAGGTTTTGGGAGTTGCAATTATTTAAATTGTAGTTATATATCATGTGTTGAGATTAGAGTTCAGTTTATTAGTCAGTTATTCTGCAAATTGTTAGGCTTAACTAGTCTTAGAGACTGTGTGCCATCACAACGTCATACGGAGGGAAATTATTCCTTCTCGTGCGAGATTTTGGTTTCAGATTCTAAAACATTTTCTTTCTATTCTCTCATAGATGGTGAGGACACATACAGCTAGATTAGATGACTAGACACCCGTGCCCCCTGCTAGAGCCACGAGAGGTCGAGGTAGAGGCCGAGGACGTCCATGTGGTGCAGCCAGAGCACCCGCACGATCTGCTATAGAGGAGTCACCAGTAGCTCTAGTTGGATGGTAGGCACCTGAGATGCCTGTTACTGCACCAGCACTCCAGGAGACTCTAGCCTAGTTTCTGAGCATGTTCAGCACCTTGGCTCAGGAAAGATTGATACCCCTTGCTCCTACCACATATCAGACCAGGGGAAGAGCACAGACTCCTGTCGTCGGTACCCTAGAGTAGTGGTTTTAGGTTGACTAGGTTCTAGAGATCATACCGTTCCAGCCAATAGATCCAGTTCAGCCCGAGGTTAGGGCAGCAACTTCTGAGGCAGAGCAGCTTAGGCTCGAGAGGTACAAGAAGTTCAACCCTCCTACTTTCAGTGACTTGGCGTTAGAGGATGCCGAAGGTTTTCTTGAGGAGTGCAATCTTATCCTTCGTACCATGGGTGTTGCGGAGACTAGTGGGGTTTCTTTCACTACGTTCCAGCTTAGAGGAGTGGCCTATCAATGTTGGTGCGCATACGAGTTGGTTAGTCCGGTTGAGGTAGCTTCACTCACTTGGACTCAGTTCTCAGATATGTTCTTGAGGGAGTATGTTCCCCATAGCCTCAGGGATGCTTGGCGTGCAGAGTTTGAGCAATTGCGCTGGGGTGCTATGACCATGTTAGAGTATGCGGTTTGATTTAGTGATTTGGCCAGGCATGCACCAGCCTTGGTTACTACTATTCGAGAGCAGGTTAGTCGGTTTCTTGAGGGGCTCAACCCAAGAATCAGATTGAGCATAGCCCGAGAGTTGGAGATGGATATTGCGTACCAGCATGTAGTAGTGATTGCAAGGAGGTTAGAGTGTATGCTGACTCGGGATAGAGATGAGAGAGAGGCCAAGAGGTCTCGAGAGTCTGGCACTTACAGTGGTACACATGCCCCAGCGGCAACGCGTCAAGGCAGAGGTTATATGGGTCGCCCTGTTCATTCAGCACTTCCAGCCGCTAGAGGTGCTCCGGCCACTATTAGGCCCCAAGATCCTTATTATCCACTAGTATCTGGTGTGCCTCCTACATGGGGTGCTTCTAGTGGTCAATCCAGTCGATTAGCCCCGATCTAGTTGCAACAGCCACATCCTCCGAGATCTTGTTTTGAGTGTGGCGACACTCGCCATTTAGTGAGGGATTGTCCCAGATTTAGGAGGGGTGCACCTCCACAGATTTCTCAGGCACCGCGTGCTCCACCAGGTCCTTAGGCTATGGTTACATCCCTAGCTACCACCTCACCTGCACAACGAGCTAGAGGTGGAGGTAGGACATGTAGAGGTTCCCCTAGAGGGGGAGGCCATGCCAGATATTATGCCATTCCTGCTAGGACAAAGGCAGTTGCATTAGATTCCGTTATCACATGTATTGTTCTGGTATGTCATAGAGATGCATCAATCTTATTTGATCCAGGCACCACTTATTCCTATGTGTCATCTTATTTCGCCCCGTATTTGAGTGTATCCCATGATTCTCTAAGTTCGCATGTTTATGTATCTACACCCGTGGTTGATTCTATTGTTGTTGAGTGCGTGTATCAGTCATATTTGATTGTTCTTAGTGGTTTTGAGACCACAGCAGATTTATTATTGCTCAGTATGGTGGATTTTGATGTCATTTTGGGCATGGACTAGTTGTCGCCCTATCACGCTATCCTTGATTGTCATTCCAAGATGGTGACATTGGATATGCTAGGCCTACCACAGCTTGAGTGGAGAGGTACCTTAGATCGTGTTTCTAGTAAGGTTGTCTCATTTCTTAAGGCTCAGCGAATGGTTGAGAAGGGGTATGATGCATATCTGGCGTATGTGAGAGATGTTAGTGTTGATACTCCTACTGTCGAGTCAGTTCCGGTAGCGAGGGATTTTGCAGACGTATTTCCGGAAGATCTTCCAGGTATGCCGCCCGACAGAGATATTAACTTTGGAATTGATTTGTTACCGAGCACTCAGCCTATTTCTATTCTACCTTATCGTATGGCCTCAACAAAGTTGAAAGAATTAAAGGAACAATTGCAAGAGTTGCTCGATAAAGGCTTCATCTGGCCCAATGTGTCACCTTGGGGTGCTCTAGTCGTATTTATAAAGAAGAAGGATTGTTCTATGCGAATGTGTATTGATTATCGCCAGTTGAACAAGGTTAAAGTGAAGAACATGTATCCATTGCCACATATTGATGACATATTTGATCAGTTTCAGGGTGCCATAGTGTTCTCTAAGATCGACATGCCTTCAGGCTATCATCAGTTGAAGATTCGGGAGCCAGATATACCGAAGACTGCTTTCAGGACTCGGTATGTCATTACGAGTTCATTGTGATGTCTTTTGGGCTAACCAATTCCCCAGCAACATTCATGCACTTGATGAACAATGTGGTTCAGCCCTATCCTGACTCTTTCATCATTGTGTTTATTGATGACATTCTGGTTTACTCCCGGAGTCGGGAGGATCATGAGCAGCACATGAGGACTGTGCTTCAAACCTTGAGGGAGAAGAAGTTATATGCAAAATTTTCGAAGTGTGAATTCTGGCTAGATTCAGTGGCATTTTTGGGTCACGTAGTATCGAGTGAGGGGATCAAGGTAGAACCGAAGAAGATTAAAGCAGAGCAGAGTTGGCCCAGACCATCCTCAGCTATGGAGATCCGGAATTTTCTTAGCTTGGCTGGGGTATTACTGTCGATTTGTAGAGGGTTTCTCATCTGTTGCAGCACTTATGACCAGATTGACCTAGAAGGGTGCTCCGTTAAGGTGGACTGAGGATTGTGAGGAGAGATTTCAAAATCTCAAGACTGCCTTGACTACAGCCCCAGTGTTGGTCTTACCTACTAGTTCGGGGTCCTATACGGTATATTGTGATGTGTCACGCATTGGTCTCGGCTCGGTGTTAATGCAGAATGATAGAGTGATTTCCTACGCGTCTAGATAGTTGAAGGTGCATGAGAAGAACTATCATGTCCACGACCTTGAGTTAGCAGCTATTGTTCATGCCTTGAAGATTTGGCGGCATTATTTGTACGGTGTCCCTTGTGAGGTTTTCACCACCGGAGTCTACAGCATCTGTTTAAACAGAAGGATCGTAACTTGGTGCGATTTTTTGATTCTTTTCTAAAGTCGTAGATTTATGATTTAAATTAGTTTCTTGTAGTTGTATTCATGATATGTAATTATTTTTGGCTAGATTTGGGCTATTTAGAGCGGGAAAAGCGAGGGAAGTGCATTCTTACCGATTGATTGAGTGAGATTTGAGGTAAGTGACTTGTCTAACCTTATGTGGGGGAAATCCCCATAGGATTTGGTACTTTTGTAACAATATGTGATATTTGAGCACCGTGTATGCGAGGTGATGAGTGCGTACACGAGCTAATTGTGGAAATTTTCGGTTCTTGTCGATTTGTCTTCTTTTAAATTTCTTAACTGAGTTTCCTTAGTATATGAAGTGATCATGTTTAGCCTAGTATCCCATGTCTACATACCTTAACTCTTACTTGCAATTTGTGCAACATGCTTAGTTGAATTACCTGCTTCCCTTGATTTGAATTAAATCTATAACTATAAGATTTCTTGCTGTAAATTTGTGTTTCCTTCGATTATCTGCTGTATATTTACTTTGGGACTATGAGGCGGTTCCTCGAGAGATCCTCCTGTACTGTATATTTACTTTGGGACTATGAGGCGGTTCCTCAGGAGATCCCCCTATAATGCATATTTACTTTGGAACTACGAGGTGTTTACTCGGGAGACCCCCTTGTACTGCATATATTTACTTTGGGACTACGAGGCGTTTACTCGGGAGATTCCCCCTGTCTTGCATATTTACTTTGGGACTATGAGATAGTACCTCAGGGAGATCCCTCTGTCGTGCATATTTACATATGCGACTACGAGGCGATACCTCGGGAATGCCCCTATTGTTTACCTCTATTTATTGTGCTGATATTTTCTCAAATCATGGCCGGTTGTAACATCCCAGTCGGTCATTTGGAGAGTTATAGCCCCATTCCCCCATTTACTGCTCATTTTGTACTTTATAATTGCTATGTGACTTGTCGTGGTAGTTGGTTCGGGTCCGGTGAGGTTTTGGAATGAATTGAGACACTTAGTCTCAAAGTTGGAAGATTAAGTTGAAAAGGTTGACCGGATATTGATTTATGAGTAAATGACTTTCGAATGGAATTTTGATGGTTCTGTTAGCTCCGTTAGATAATTTTGGACTTAAGAGCGTGTCCGGATTTGTGATTTGGAGGTTCGTAGTTGAATTAGGCTTGAAATAGCGAAAGTTGGAAATTTGGAAGATTGACTAGAAGTGAATTTTTTGATATCGGGGTCGGATTCCAATTCTGAAAGTTTGAGTAGGTCCGTAATGTCAAATGTGATTTGTGTGCAAAATTGTGGGTCATTCGGACGTGATTCGTATGATTTTTTAGTACTTGTTGGTATGTTTGGTTGAGGTCCGGGTGGGCCTCGGGTCGATTCCGGATGGTTAACGGATCAAAAGTTGAATTTGAAAGGTTGCTAAAGTTAGAGTCTGCTGGTTTAACCGCACCTGCAGAGCTTTGATCGCAGGTGCGAGCTCGCAGGTGCTGGTTGGGCTGCGCAGATGCGAGTTTGAAGGGGAGTGTGCAGATGGTCGCAGATGCGAGGGAATTTCCGCACCTGCGTGGCCGCAGATGCGGCGATGGGAGCGCAGAAGCGGTGATGGAGATGGGAGCTGGGTCCGTAGAAGTGGCTTGGTGACTCGAAGAAGTGAGTCCGCAGGAGCGGATTCATGGGCCGCAAGAGTGGAGGAAACCGCAAAAGCGGAAGTTTGGTCATTTCTGTGACGCCGCAGAAGCGGTTAAGTGTCCGCATAAGCGGAAAGCCTGGGCAGATTATTTAAAACAAGAGTTCGCGATTTTGCTTCATTTTAAACATTTCAAGCACGAGTTTGGGCGATTCTTGAGAGGATTTTCAAGGTTTTCTTGAGGTAAGTCCCTTCTGCTCATTTTTGATCAATAATCTTGTTTCCCCATTGATTTTCCCACCAAGTTTGTGTGTATTTAAGGTGGAATTTGGGAGTTTGAGGCTAGGGATTTGGAGAGTTTGATTTGGGGATTTGGGTGGCGATTTAGTGTTGGATTTTGATAAATTTGGTATGGTTGGACTTGTGGTTGAATGGGCTTTCGGGTTTTGTGACTTTTATCGAATTTCGAGATGTGGGCCCGGGGGTCAGCTTTTGAGTCGATTTTTGACTTTTGATTAATAACTTAGTAATTGTTCTTCTGGAATTGATTCCTTTAGCCCGTGTTGATTGTATCAAATTGTTTATGACTATATTCAAGACGTTCGGAGGCCGATTCGCGAGGCAAGGGCTTGCTAGCGGAGTGATTCGAGTTGCTTAGGTTAAGTATCGTATTTAAACTCGGTTGAGGCATAAGTTGGCTGAATTGTTGTGATAGCCACGTGCTTTTGGGTGTGCACCTGTGTGGGGATGATCCCCGGGTGTGGGCACCGGGGTTGTATATTCATGTTTGGGTTGTGCTCGGGCTCCTATAAGCCTAGAAATGACTGTTAAGCTTCTAGCTTCGATATCTAACATGTGGTAACAGTTTATGTGATCTAATTGAGCCATGAAGAGTCTACTTAGAGGTTTAATCCATGAATGAACCTGATAAATGTCTTTCATTAATGAAATTTCCAGATTGAGCTACGATAGCACACTTTGCACATGCCTACACTTTAGCATGTTATTTATACCAGTCCAAGAATAGAAAAATCTTATTTCATTCATGATATACTTGTAGAGTTGGTTCATTGCTTCTGTGTGATATTTTGGACTAGGGCCTACGACTATGCTCAGCGGATTATGTTATTGTCATGTGCGTTGTCCATGCAGCACGTGAGTTGTCCGTACATGTCACGACCCAATTTTCTCTCTGTTGGGTATCGTGATGGCACCTAGTCTTAGGGACTAGGTAAGCCTAACATTTACTGAATAACAATAATAATTAAATAACATCTAATAATTTTTTTGAAATGGAAATCTCTATAAAATTTACAATTCCCAAAACCGGTAGTACAAGTCATAAACTCTACAGAGTTTGCTAAAACTTACTAAATACAACTGTTTGAAATAAAGTAAACAATGTGAATACAAATCAGAAGGTGACTCCGAAGCCTGCGAGCGCTGCAACAGGTTTACCTTGAGTCTCTACAGCAACAGTCCGCACAGCTAGCTAATGATCAACTGACTCCGAAATACCTGGATCTGCACAAAAATATGCAGAAGTGTAGTATGTGTACACCACGGCGGTACCTTGCAGTATCAAGACTAACCTCAGCGAAGTAGTGTCGAGGAACAGTCAAGACACCTACTGGAATAAATAACCTAAACATAGTATAAGTATAGGAACAATAGATATAGTTCTACATAAAGACTACGCGAAATGGCAAATATTATGGTAATTCCAGTAAGAAAGGAAAACAACTATTAGCGGAACACCATAGTAATAACATAGAAGAACGAACGAAAACACAGCCTAAATCCGATGATCACAATTAAAAGAAGGGCAGGTAGCAGCTAGATGAAAACAATCACTTTCACACCAGGTTTTAGTCAATAAACTCTACGAGGTACCGAACCTCAGAATATTCATAACTCACAGGTCCCAATTCCTGAACCTTAACACTTAGCATCTTGTGCTCTCATTACAATTTATAACCACATTGACGACTCACGTGCCAAATAGAGCCATTCTCACATAGAAGGCAAGTAAACAAGGGTGTGCATTTATACTCAACAATATCAAGAAAACCTCTTAACTGATAAGAGTGCTTAACTACGTGTATGCTTGTGCAAGTGTCCTAACATAGTTCATGCCAACTAGTAAGTATAGGAAAGCAAATGGACAGCACGTAGAATGTTTTCTCACAACTTTCCACAAGATAAAACTCACACAGGTAAGTGTACCACTACAAAAACATCAACAACAAGAATGCCCCCAGGACATCACAAGTCATTACAAATCACATAAACAACAAGAGCGGATCATGAAGCAGTTAACTCTAATTCAAGCAGGTAGAGGTGAAACCAGTAAATAAGAAACGTATTCATAAAAAATAACTGCATATTCAGTAAATACAAGAACCTAAGAACCCTAAAAGGTCAACTTTTCACAAATAAGTGTGAGCACGTACTCATCACCTCGCGTACACGGACTACAATTAGCATAGAGACTCAAATCCTAAGGGGTAGTTCCCCCACATAAAGTTAGGCAAGATACTTACCTCAAAGATGACAAACCGAAACTCTAAAATATACATCGGCCTCCGAAAGGCTTAAATCTAATCAAAATAACTTCAAAGCACAAATAAAACTCATAAGAAACTATTCCGGATCATAAAGCTTCAATTTTTATCAAAATATAAAACTCGACCCAAAAGTCGACCCCCGAGCCCACACCTCGGAACCCGATACATTTTACAAAACCCGAACACCCATTCCGATACGGGTTCAAACATACTAAATTTATCAAATTCCGATACCACTTCATTCCTCAAATCATGATTTTTTATTTTGAAAACTTTCTTCAAAACCACCATTTTCCTCAACTCAAAACACAAATTAAATGATAACAATGAAGATAAAATCATGGAATGTATTAAATTCTAGGTGAAGAACATATACCCAATCATTTTTCTTGAAAACCCCACAAGGAAGCTCCCAAACCGAGCTCTCAAAGCCCCAAAGTGAAATGAGATCAAACCCTCAAAATTTTCCCTTTTCTGACCAGTGGTCTCGCACCTGCGAACATCCAGTTGCACTTACGACGCCATACCTGCAGAAATTCCATTGTAGGAGTGGAAATGACATAAGTGCTCTGGTCCGCTTCTTCGAGCACAAGGCCGCACCTGCGAGTGCGCTCCTGCGGATTCTTGTCTACATCTGCGACCCCCGCCCAGGCCGCCCATACTGCTCCCGCGACCATCACTCCGCATCTGCGGATGCACAGATGCGGCTCCCTTCTTGCACATGTGCTCACAGACCTTCTTGACCAAAAGCGCATCTGGGCCCTTCACTCCGCACATGCGATCATGCACCTGTGGTCTCCCCACCGCAAGTGCGAAACACCAGAAACCAGCAAAGCTTCAGTAATTGCATAAGTCCAATATTTCCTCCGCTAAGCACCCGAACACACCTGAGGCCCCCGGGACCTTAACCAAATAAACCAACCAATCCTAAAATACCATATGAACTTAGTCGAGCCTTTGAATCACACCAAATAACACTAAAAACACAATTCACCCTCCGATGCAAACTTGATAAACTTGAAACTTCTAATTTCTACAACTAATGTCGAAACCTACCAAACCACATCCGATTGACCCTAAATTTTGCAGACAAGTCATATTTAATCTTACGGACCAATTGCAACTTCTGGAATCGAAATCCGACCCCGATATCAAAAAGTCCACCTCCGGTCAAAATCTCCAAAAATTCGATTTTCGCCATTTCAAGCCTAAATCGGCTACAGACCTCAAATTTACCGTCCGGATATGCTCCAAAGTTCGAAATCACCCAACGAAGCTAAAGGAACTACCGGAACTCCATTCCGGAGTTGTCTTAATACAGTTCCAACTACGGTCAAAATCCTAAGACTTAAGCTTCCGTTTTATGGACTAAGTATTCCAAATCACTCCCAATCATCCGGTAATTGAATTCAACCACGCACGCAAGTCAATACACATAATACAAAGCTTATCCGGGCCTTATACTGCCGAACGAGACTTAAATTCTCAAAATGACAGGCCGGATCGTTACAGTGCAGTGTGTGAAACTTGTAGTTTTTTGATCATTTATCTGATTTACTTGTTTTTTTCCCTACATGCCATAATATTATTGAATGGGGTATTTGAGGACCACTGCACATGCACACACAGATATACGTATCATGAAACCTAATGGGCTAGCATTACATCTCATAATATGTTAATCAAAAATGACAGAATTTTACTGATTTACCTAGTGACCTCAACAAGTTGAGCTTCTCTTACTTTGACTTGTTTATATGCGATACTTATTGAGTTGATTGTACTCACACTACATCCTGCACCTCGTGTGAAGATTAAGATATTTTCGGGTACGGCGGTTGTTGATCGTAGAATCTACCCATTCGGAGATCATCGAGGTAGCTTATTGGCGTCCACAAACCTTGATATCCCTTTTTCTATCTTTCAGTTTTATGTATTTTTGTCTTTCTTTCCAGACAATGTTCCAGATTACGTCGTTATACATATATAGATGCTCATGTATTCTGTGACACCCAGATCATTTGGGAGGATTCTTGTATTAATTTTGAGGTTCATATCGAGTATGTGTGAAATTCTTAAATTATTTAAACTTACTTCTGCATATTCGAGTTTTAAAAGTGTTAGTGTGTGTGAGGTGTCGGCTTGCCTAGTACTATGATAGGCGCCATCACGACAGGTCGAGCCTTGGATCGTGACAATATATTACTAAAGACATACTAGGCGAGATATAACAATATAACATATTTTGTAGTAATATAACATATATTGTTATATTGTAGACATAACAATATAACAATATAACATATTTTGTAATAATAATAATAATAATAGTAGTAGTAGTAGTAGTAGTAGCAGCAGCAGCAGCAGCAGCAGTAGCAGCATTAGTAGTAGCAGCAGCAGTAGTAGCAACAGTAGTAGCAGTAGTAGTAGTAGCAGTAGCAGGAGCAGTAGCAGCAGTAGTAGCAGCAGCAGCAGTAGTAGTAGTAGTAATCTCCATAGCTCCAAATACTATATATAGCTAATTAAACTGAATTCATCATCTTTACATGTTCCGAAGATATTGAATTCAACTATTTTATCAATGTAATAACATTCATTTGATCATTTGAACAAATATCGGATTTAGTTTAACATCAATTGCAATTTTTCAATAATTTGTTAATTTATATAGGTTTAATACTAATTGACGCGATATATACGTTCAATAATTATCGGATTTAGTTTATAGGAGATGACTTAGCAACTCCCTTTGGCCAAGGATCCTATTTATCTATTTTCTCCTTTTTTTTGGCTTTTATCCTTTTTCCCCTATATATGTGCTATTTTAAAAAAAAATCTTCTTTAACAAATTCCAACAGTCACTTAATTAAAAAATCCAAACAGCACGTCTTCGGTCTTCTTTCTCCTTATATTAACATAATAATGAACTTATTTATATCTTTTCTCATTAATACTACTATTTATTTCTTCTCCTAAAATTCCTCCTTTCTTCTTAATTTCATACTGTTTTTCGTTCATCTTTCCTACTTTCTCCATTGCAGATAAACTATGAGTTTTTTTTCTTTGTATCTTTTTGACCTTTTCAGTCAAAAAGGCTGAAATTTGTAATGCTAATTATTGTTACTATTCATCAATGTTTTTTTTTTCTTGTACTTTTCTTAATTCTTAGTTGGAAATAATTGTGATTTTGAACTATGTTTAAACTCTTTTCCTGCTTTAATTGCAGAAAACTGGAATATTATTGTGTTTTATGTATTATTATAACTTTTTGATGTTTTCTTTCTCTTTTTTTTATTTCATTGATTTTGTTTTTGTGTTTTTGCAGGTTAAATAATGATGTGTATAGTTGCTGTATATAGATTATTTTGTTTCAACGATATTGTTAAGTCGTTTCTAATTTGTATTTTCGGGAGCAATTGCACTTGCAATTTAGAGTATGTTTAAATCTATCATGAGAAGTGGTAACTGAATGTATCGACCCGACCGGTCATTTTGTGCCCTAGCGTGTCATTCGGCAGTTTGAGGCCATGAGTAGCTTCATTTCAGGTATTATGACAGGTACATATGGCCGGAATTGAGTTATGAGAAGTTCGGGGTCGATTTGGAAAGAAAATTCTAAATTCTGAAGCTTTAAGTTAGAGGACTTGACTAATGTATGACTTTTGAGTAAACGACCTCAGAATTGGGATTTAAAGGTTCCAACAAGTTCGTATGATGATTTTGGACTTGGGCGTATGTCCGGATCGGATTTTGGATGACCCGAGAGCGTTTTGGCGCCTATTGAGAAAAGTTGACATTTTGGAAGGATTTCATAAATTTGGGTTGAAGTGCATTTCGACGTTATCGATGTCCGTTTGGGATTTTGAGCCAGGGAAAAGCTCTGTATGGTGATTATGGACTTAGAAGACCACGTCCGGAAGTGGATTTGGAGGTCCGTAGGTCATTTGGAGTCACTTGCCGAAAGTTGTGAATTTGGATAATTTTCAGAAGTTTGATCGGGAGTGGTCTTTTTGATATCGGGGTCGGATTCTAACTCCGAAAGTTGGAGTAGGTCCGTAATGTCAATTATAACTTGTACGCAAAATTTGAGGTCAATCGAATGTGATTTGTTAGGTTTCGGCATCGATTGTAGAAATTTGAAGTTTCAAAGTTCATTAAGTTTGAATTGGAGGGCGATTCATGTTTTTAGCGCTGTTTGATATGAGTTGAAGGCTCGATTAAGTTCATATTGTGTTTTAAGACGTGTTGGTATAATTGGTTGAGGTCCCGAGGGCCTCAGGTGGATTCCGGATGGTAAATAGATTGAATTTGGGCTTGAAGGAATGCTCGAGCAGCTGTCATCTGGTATAACCGCACCTGCGAGGTTTTGGCCGCAGGTGCGGAGCCGCAAAAGTGGCCAGGAGGTCGCATAAGCGAAAAGGGAGTGGGGGACTAGCAGTCCGCAAGTGCGAACGGTTTGCTGCAGAAACGGATGCGCACCTGCGGGAAATTTAGCGCAGAAGCGGGCTAGGCAGCTGGGGGACTTCCGCAGAAGCGAAACATTTTGCCGCACCTGCGGAACCGCAGAAGCGGTCCAGTGAGCGCAGGGTTTTGACTCATTTTACCTCTTTTCTCTTGTTGGAGCCAGTCTTGGGGATGATTTTGGAGTTTCATTTGGTCATCCTTCATGAGGTAGGTGATCCCCACATATTGTGAGTTAAATACATGGTTTATGTATGGATTTGAGCATGAAACATTATAGAAATTTGGGATTTTGAAGAAAAGAAACCTAGAAACTAGTATTTTTTGATTTTGACGATGAAATTGGACATTGAATTTGGAATAAATGATTTATTTGAATTCGTGGTGTTATGGGTAAAGTTTATCTCCGATAATTTTGGAATCTGGGCACGTGGGCCCGACGGTAAATTTTACCGATTTTTCGAGCGGAGTTGGAACTTATTTAAATTGATTAATTATGGGTATTATAGCACATTTTGATTGGTATGCACCTTGTTTGCATATTTTTGATCGACAAGCATCGATTTGAGGTGTTAGAGTGGCGTTGGAGCCGGTTATGGAGCTTCGGAGCGAGGTAAGTCTCTTTTCTAACCTTGTAAGAGGGAATTAACCCCATAGGTGAATCGATTTAATATGTGCTTCTATTTGTGGGAGCTACATACGCATGAGGTGATGAGAGTCCGTGCATAGCTACTATTATGCTTATGTCTGGATAGTCTTGGACCCATATCATATTATACTTGCGATGTTTGCATCCTACTTCTTAATGTATTGCTTAAATCATATTGAAACTTGATAAAGGAATTGTAAAAGGTTAAGCTTACTTTTCTTGACCGTTAATATGAATTTGGTATTTCCTTGTATGATCGCCCCTTAATAAATCTTGAATTGGTTATTGTAAATGTATTTTCTCTTTTGTGGAGTGGGCTGAACGCCTCAGTAGCAGATAGATGCATTTATGGTTCGTTCCATTCGACCCTCAGCAGTACACACTTTAAATATTATGTTGGATCGGATCGTACGACCTTGACATAATTTGCACATGATAAATCTGTCGAACCAATTATAATTAATATTGCTTCTTTGGCTTGAGATATAAATTGTTAAATGATGAAATTAAATTTGGAAAAATATCCTATTAATAAAAGGATTGTCCACTCACTTCTTTTGATTAAGTTTATATTTGTTTCATACAATCCATGCTTAAGTATAATATCGGTATTTATTGTTAGCCCATAGTAAGTGTCGGAGTCGACCCCTCCTCACTACTTCTTCGAGGTTAGACTAGATACTTACTGGGTACGCGTTGATGTATGTACTTGTACTACACTTGATGTACAGTTTTGTGCCGGTGCATATATGTCTATTGGCCTTATGGGCACAAAGGCGCGGTTATTGCGGGGATTTAGGTGAGTTACATTCTAGACTACGATCCGCAGCCAACAGAGTCTCTTTTAGAGTTATTTATATCTTTCCTGTCTAATTTGTATTCCTGACAGATGCTATATTTTGTTTTACTCCCTAGTTAACGCTCATGCACTTGTGACACCGGGTTTTGGGAGTGGTTATGGGTTGTTCAGTATTTTAGTTGCGGAAATATTATTATTTACTCTGTGAGTCCTACCTTTTACTATTTAATTATAGAAAATTACGATTTGAAAATACTAAAATGAGTAATTAAGTTAATTAAATATTGTTGTCTTGCCTCCTGACAGCGGTGTTAGTTGCAATTATGACCTTTAAAGGATTTTGGGTCGTGACAACATGGTATCAGAGCACTAGGTTCACTTAGGTCTCACGAGTCATAAGCGAGTCTAGTAGAGTCTTGCGGATTGGTACGGATACGTCTGTATTTAACTTCGAGAGGCTACAGGGCTGATAGGAGCACTTCTGTCACGACCTAAAATCTCACCCGTCGTGATGGCGCCTATCTCAATACTAGGAAAACCGACAATCTCAATAAACCACCATATCTTTTAAGTTTGAAAAACATAATATCTAAATTTAGCAGAATAAAAACTCACAAATACATATATATAAACACTCCCAAAACTCGGTGTCACTGAGTACATGAGCATCTAATATGAATACAAGTCTGAAAAATACAGTCCATAATAGTCTGAGATCAAATGCAATAAATAAGGAGATAGGGAAGGAGAGGCCAGGTCTATGAAACACGACAGCTACCTCTGAATCTCCAGAAAATCAATTGTGCGAAAGAAATCAACACCCTCTACGGCCGGGAATACCTGAATCTGCACAAGAAGTGTAGGGTGTAGTATGAGTACAACCAATTCAGTAAGTAATAATAATAAATAAGGGACTGAAGATAGTGACGAAATACACAGTTATAGTTCACTTTCAGTAATTCCAACAAGAATAAACTTGCTTTAAAATCTAGCAGTTTAGGTCAAATAAATTTTATATAGTTCAAGTTTATGTAATTCGGATATAAAAATCTTTCAGAGAATTTCACAACAATGACAGATAGCAACTAAGTGCAACAACAAATGAAAAGCAAGTAAAGCCTCACAGGGCAACAATCACTCAACTCGTCACAACAGCTCAACCACTCGGCTCTCAGCCCTCAGTACTCACACAAAATGGATACCCGTGCTCACTGAGGGTGTACAGACTAAGGAGGGGCTCCTACAGCCCAAGCGCTATAATCTGCACGGACAACTCACGTGCTATAATATCTCTCACGGACAACTCACATATTGCACGGATAACTCACATGCTATAATATCCATACCTCACCAACCTCACTTGTTGCATGGCCTTACTCAGTCATCAACCTGTCTAGTCTCTCGAGCTCTCGAAAATCACAAAGATCAACCCAAACAAAGATAACATAGTGTATCAACAAAAATCAAGAAAGATTGAGATATGATATGAAAGTAAAATTGTGACTGAGTACAAGAAAGTAATTAGCAAATAATTCAACAAGTACCCGACCTCTGCGGGTCCCAACAGTACTATCACATAGCCTAAGCATGATTTAAAGTCAAATTTCTTTAACACATAGAGAGCATATAGCTTACAACACATTATTCAACTTTACAGTTTCACGGGACTAACCAAGTCACAATCCCCTCGGTGCACGCCCGTCACCTAGCATGTGTGTCACCTCCAAAATAATCATATGACACAAAATTCGGAGTTTCATACCCTCAGGACCAGATTTAAAACTATTACTTACCTCAAACCATGTAATTTTTTATTCTGCAATGTCTTTTCCTCGTGAATTGGCCTCCAAACGCCTCGAATCTAGCCACAAATAATTTGATTTAGTCAATAAAATTTATTGGAATTAATTCCATAAGAAAATGCTAATATTCCATAAACATCCGAAATTTTGCTCCAAATATCGCCTGTGGGGCCCATATCTCGGAACCTGACAAAAGTTACAAAATCTGAAAGCCCATTCAACCACGAGTCTAACCATACCAATTTTACCAAAATCTGACCTCAACTCGACCCTCAAATTTTCAATTTAAACCAAGAGGGTTTTCTAAATTTTCCAACTTGATTCACCCAATAAATGATAAAAATAACCATGGATTAGAGTAATTTAACCAATATTGAGTTAAGAACACTTACCCCATTGTTTCCTCTGACAATCTCCCAAAGATTGCCTCTTCCTGAGCTCCAATCCGTCAAAAATGGAAAATGGGACGAAATCCCATTTTCAGAACTTAAACTCTCTGCCCAGACATTTGTTCTACGTGAACGCGGACAAAACACAGGCGATCGCGAAGTACAATTTTCCACTGCCCAGAAAAGACCCTACGCGATCACGGTTGTCTTCATGTTATCGCGATTCACAAGATCCCAGCTCTACGCGATCGCATCCCTCTTCACGCGATCACATAGAGCAAACGCGTGGCCCAGCTTCCTCTCAAGTTCCCCTTTGCGAACACGGCGTCTCCCACGTGTTCGCGTAGCATAGACTATCCTAACCTACACGATCGCAAAGAACAAAATCAACACTACCTCAACAAGCCTACGCGATCGCGGACATTCTCATGTGATCGCATTGAAGGAAATCAATGATAGAAAACCAGCATTCTTCAGCTGGAATGCCAAGTCCAAAATTGATCCGTTAACCATCCGAAACTCACTCGAGGCCCCCGGGACCTCAACCAAACATACCGTCAAGTCCCATAACATCATACAAACTTAGTCGAACCCTCAAATTACCTCAAACAACGCTAAAACCACGAATCATACCCCAATTCAAGCCTAATGAACTTTGAAATTTCAAGTTCTATATCTTGTGCCGAAATACATCAAATCAATCCGGAATGACTTCAAATTTTGCAAACAAGCCATAAATGACATAACGGACCTATTAAAATTTCAGAATCCGATTTTCACCCCGATAGTAAAAAGTCAACTCCCCGGTCAAACTTTCCAAAAATTCAGCTTTCGTCATTTCAAGCCTAATTCCACTACGAACCTCCAAATAATTTTCTGGACACGCTCCTAAGTCCAAAATCACCATACTAAGCTATTGAAATCATCAGAATTCGATTCCGAGTACGTTTACGCATAAATAAATATCCGGTCAACTTTTCCAACTTAGATTTTTAATTCTGAGACTAAGTGTCTCATTTCACTCTGAAATCTTTCCGGACCCGAACCAACTAACCCGATAGGTCATAAATCAACTGTAAGGCGTAAATTGAGCATTAAATGGGGGAACGGGGCTGTAATACTCAAAATGATCGGTCGGATCGTTACATTCTCCCCCAATTAAACATACGTTCGTCCTCGAACGTGCCAAGAGTTGTTCTTAACCTTCAAATCTCTATTCCACCTTACCATGCACATACCCGGGGTGATCTCACATCACCCTATTGTATATAGGCATGACAACATAATACAACTGAAAATCCTTAATTTAACCTTAGCCCAAAAACCTTGGAATTCAATTCCCAACCATTCAGAATTTCTTACAAGACCCGAATCTCACAGTTACACATTGTATAACTCTAAACAAGCTGCATCGAGCCATAACCATAACCACGGATACAATCACATAACATACTACACCACTTGCATGCTCGTAGCACCATTCTTGGTCACTATAACTACTCCAAAACCAACCCGGTACTGACATTAAACCCCATATCAAACAAAACATCGTTCCAAAACCTTCATACATTACTGATAATGAAAGAAACACACGAAAATCTCATGACCCCTTATCATATCAACAAGTCATGGAGCTCTCTCGCCCCAACTATAACCATAATCACTTCCTAAGCCGACTTTCAATATTATACTCCCGAATATACCATAATCAAACCTAATAGTACCCATTCTAGGTCCAATGACCTTATATTATTAAATAGAACTATCCCACAGACACGCCACATCAATATAATTCTAGCCACTGGTGCGCAATCCGTGTACCCAAATATGGGAGATGTCTCAAGGAAGAGGACCGTATTACGAGTTCAATAAACACCACCACAACCACAATGTTACAACCAACTCCTCAAATTTTGTGAAGAGGATAATCGTAGGCGCATGTGCACAATTGTAGATGAAGGAAATTAATAAGTCAGATAAATTATTATAGAAATAGAATTCCCACACGGCACAGACAACTCACGTGCCAATAATTTAAATCGACTGGCATGGTCCAATGCCTCCAGTCCAAGCATAGCATACAGGAGAAATTAAACAAGTAAACATGTATATGATAATGAAATAAGATTCTCATGCTCCTGGACTGGTATAAATAACACGCCATAGCGTAAGCATGTGCAGAGTCTGCTATCACACTTCAAATCGGCAAGTTAACGCAGAAATAGTAATTACCCCGTTTATTCAAGGAAGTTAGCCTCTTTGTAACCTCAAATGTAGCCTAAATAGTTCTCAACAAAGGTACGAACACGAGATACGGTATAACTTTACGCTTAACAGTCAACTCTAGGCATATCATAGCTTAAGCATTCTTTCGAGTATGAATACTTGCCCCGATGCCCGCATATTGGCTCAAGCCTCACATATATGCACACTTATGGCACGTAGCTATCACAAATAATTAACGCAACTAGTGCCTCCACTGAGTTAAAATAAAATACTCACCTCAAACAGGCCGCAACCCAAAACAATATACTTCTGAGAATCTCCCAATCTCCAAATTCATCAAGCACATGAATCACCGTAATTGATCCCAACTCCAGCACTAAAATGACTAATATATCTTCCATTCACGATCTTACCATAAGGAATACTTTCACAATTCTTCTGTGCCATATAGAAATAATTTGAATGTCAGCAGTCTATCAACCAGGTGAGTACTGCAATACCAATGAACATCTGTAAGTCAAAACAGAATGAGCCTTTTTAAATGTGCACCCTTCTCAGGGGTTACCGAGCAGTTATAACATTCATTTAGTTATTGGAAATTGATCATTCTATCCAAAATTCGTGATCTTCCTTTCAAGAATGAACTGCCACCTTGTACATGTAAATCTTAATCCCATTAGAACCTTCTCGGGAGTTACCCACTTTGCTCAAATCTAAATTGCACCGCCCAAATGGGCTAAAAGACACGTGCTCCATTAGCACAACAACACTCAAAGAAGTAACCCTGCTTTAACACCACCAATCAAATTCATACTCAGTGCGCACTATATCCTTCAAATAACAACTTAATCATTGCATGATTTTCATATTTTCATAAAGTGTAATATAACCCGTATCCAGGAATTTACTTACACGAGTCATCCTCGATCTCCACCTCTATAATTCATAACTAAACCACAAGTATGCCTCATACCAAAACTAAAATTTAACACATAACCATGAAATCAAATTGTCAATAGCAGGCTTCCCCACTTAGCCTTAAGCTGCAATTATATAACATTACAACCCGCAAGGATTTCTACTTCTCAATTATCAAGATCTCGCATCGTTAACCCGCCAGACTTCTCGAAGTCTTTTGTTAAGCTTTTTATGAACATTCTGAATCACCAACCACAGTCACACACTCGACCTCTTACTGGGTAGCATGTAATATTCCTCACACAAGCTTCATCAACATCACGCCACCGCTAATTGCTCACAAGAGATAACCCACATGTGGAATTCCTTACCGACATCTTCCAACGACGTTGCACTGGGTGCAACTACCACGTAATCAGTAAATTCTCCCAAGCTCATGCTCGCCCACAAATTGTATAAGTCTGCACTTTCCCTATTGACATCAACTGAAAGTTCAACAATACATTCCGAACTCAAGTCATATTGCGCCTGAAACGATAATCAGATCTTCACATCCCTCTTCATTTCAAATAAACTCCTTTCTGCCATATTCAATCTTTCTTTGTACAGTAATCATCACTCCAAATAAAGTCCATAGGAAACTCACATTCTATCACGATTCCAAACCGTTCTACACTTTCTCAAGGCACGCGACTACCCCACCACAGAATCCATATGCTAATCTGCCACTCTTACTTCGGTTAAACCATCTACTTTAAGCAACTTCTCAACCTCTACTTCTCCTACTTGACCTGCTAGTACTTCAACCACCGCGAAACACTTCCCGTTATGTCTTCCCTCACATTTTGCTGCCCAATTATTGCATCAAATCAAAATGCATCTCTGTCGTACCTGAACCAATAAAATGTTACCGAATCGAAGCCTCTTCGAAGATCATCTTTCTCGAGCCATCAATATTAGAAATACACATTCGCAATAACAATTACTACACAATCACTTACTCTTCTTGAGTCCAAACTCATTGACAAGACATGAGAATTTAATTTGTCCCACAATTTAACAACGTGAAAGATCCTTCAATACACTCACATCTCGAGACTATACGTCAAATCAAGACAGAAATCAAGTACTCAATAGCAAACTCTTGAGTCATAAGCAAATTTTATTCTTCACATTCAACCCATCTAAACACATCCCGCAGTCACATCATACTTATCATATAGCCATTCAATCGCTCATCGAGACAAATTATACTCGTGGGGACATTACCGGATATAGGGGTTCAAATGTACAAGTTCTCACAACCGAAGATACCGAGCCTAAGCTGCGGTCTAACCCCGACCTCAATTCCTCTAGACTGGCCGATCAACAAAATACAGAATACTCATCTCTAACCTCGTTCATGGAATCACAAGCCGGTGATGCACAACTAATATCGAGCGCTCACACGCACACATGAATGCGTGGAAGGAATTCAAAGAGTTATGTTTCAAGATGAATCAATTTCGCACGATAGGATACAAGAAGGAAAATTTTCCTAAGGGTTTGGCAGCCTCTCGAAGATAAGTACAGACATATCCGTACCGATCCGCAAGACTCTACTAAACCTACTCATGACTCGTGAGACCTATGTAACCTAGGCTCTGATACCAACTTGTCACGACCCAAAATCTCACCCATCGTGATAGCACCTATCTCAATACTAGGCCAGCCGACAATCTCAATAAACCACCATATCTTTTAAGTTTGAAAAACATAATATCTAAATATAGCGGAAGAAAAACTCACAAATACATATATAAACACTCCCAAAACCCGGTGTCACTGAGTACATGAGCATCTAATATGAATACAAGTCTGACAAATACGGTCCATAATAGTGTGAGACCAAATGCAATAAATAAGGAGATAGGGAAGGAGAGGCAAAGTCTGCAAAACACGGCAGCTACCTCTGAATCTCCGGAAAATCAACTGTGCGAAAGAAATCAACACCCGCTATGGCTGGAACTACCTGAATCTGCACACGAAGTTCAGGGTGTAGTATAAGTACAACCAACTCAGTAAGTAACAATAATAAATAATGAACTGAAGATAGTGACGAACTACACAATTATAGTTAATTTTCAGTAATTCCAGCAAGAATAGACATGCTTTCACATCCAGCAGTTCAAGTCAAATAACTTTTATACAGTTTAAGTTCATGTAATCTGGATATAAAAAGATTTCAGAGAATTTCACAACAACGACAGATAGCAACTAATTGCAACAACAAATGAAAAGCAAGTACAGTCTCTCAGGGCAGCAGTCACGCAACTCGTCACAACAGCTCAACCACTCGGCTCCCAGCCCTCAGCACTCATACTCAATAGGTATCCATGCTCACTGGGGGTGTAAAGACTCCAGAGGAGCTCCTACAGCCCAAGCACTATAATCTGCACGGATAACTCACGTGTTACACGGACAACTCACGTGTTACACGGACAACTCACGTGCTATAATATCCCGCACGGATAACTCACGTACTACATGGACAACTTACGTGCTATAATATCCATAACTCACCAACAGGCCCTTGGCCTTACTCAGTCATCAACCTCTCTAGTCTCTCGAGCTCTCGGATATCACAAAGATCAACCCAAATAAAGATAACATAGTGTATCAACAAAAATCAAGAAAGAATGAGATATGATACGAAAGTAAAATCGTGACTGAGTACAAGAAAGCAATTAGCAAATAATTCAACAAGTACGCGACCTCTGGGGGTCTCAACAGTACTATCATATTGCCTAAGCATGATTTATAGTCAAATTTCTTTAACACATAGAGAGCATATAGCTAATAACAAGTTATTCAACTTTACAGTTTTACTGGACGGACCAAGTCACAATCCCCTTGGTGTACGCCCGCAAGCCCGTCACCTAGCATGTGAGTCACCTCCAAATTAATCACATGACACAAAATCCGGGGTTGCATAACCTCAGGACCAGATTTAAAACTGTTAGATACCTCAAACCCTGTAATTCTTTATTCTGTAATGTCATTTCCTCGAGCATTGGACTCCAAACACCTCGAATCTAGCCATAAATAATTCAATTCAGTCAATAAAATTTATTGGAATTAATTTCATAAGAAAATGCTAATTCTCCATGAAAATCCAAAATTTAGCTAAAAACATCGCTTGTGGGGCCCACATCTCGGAACCCGACAAAAGTTATAAAATCTGAAAGCCCATTCAACCATGAGTCTAACCATACCCATTTTACCAAAACCTCAACTCGATCCTCAAATTTGCAATTTAAACCAAGAGGGTTTTTTAAATTTTCCAACTTGATTCACCCAATAAATAGGTTAAGAACACTTACCCCGTTGTTTCCTCTGAAAATCTCCCAAACATTGCCTCTTCTCGAGCTCCAATCTGTCAAAAATGGAGTCCCATTTTCCAGAACTTAAACTCTCTACCCAGACATTTGCTCTACGCGATCGCGGACAAACACACGTGATCGCGAAGCACAATTTTCCACTGGCCAGAAAAGACCCTACGCGATCACAGTTGTCTTCACGCGATCGCGATGCACAAGATCCCAGCTCTACGCGATCGCATCCCTCTTCACGCAATCACATAGAGCTAAGACTAGCCCAACATACGCGATCGCGGTTGACCTCACGCGATTGCGAAGAAAAAAATCAACGTTACCTCAACAAGCCTACGCGATCGCGGACTTCTCATACGATCGCGTAGAAGGAAACAAGTGATAGAAAACCAGCATTCTTCAGCTGGAATGCCAAGTCCAAAATTGATCCGTTAACAATCTGAAACTCACCTGAGGCCCTTGGGACGTCAACCAAACATACCGTCAAGTCCCATAACATTATACGAACTTATTTGAACCCTCAAATTACCTCAAACAACGCTAAAACCACGAATCATTCCCCAATTCAAGTCTAATGAACTTTGAAATTTCAAGTTCTATATCTTGTGCCGAAATATATCAAATCAATCCGGAATGACTTCAAATTGTTTACACAAGTCACAAATGACATAACTGCCCTATTAAAATTTTCAAAATCGGATTTCGACCCCAATATCAAAAAGTCAACTCCCTGGTCAAACTTCCCAAAAATTCAACTTTTGCCATTTCAAGTCTTATTCTACTACGGACCTCCAAATAATCTTTTCTACACGCTCCTAAGTCCAAAATCACTATACAAAGCTATTGGAATTATCAAAATTCAATTCCAAATTCATTTACATATAAGTGAATATCCGGTCAACTTTTTCAACTTAAGTTTTTAATTATGAGACTAAGTATCTCATTTCACTCCGAAATCTTTCCGGACCCAAAACAACTAATCCGATAAGTCATAAATCAACTGTAAGGTATAAATTGAGTAGTAAATGGGAGAATGGGGATGTAATACTCAAAACGACCGGTCGGGTCTTCCCTTCTTGATTCCTCATCGTGCGATTTGATTCCTTTGAGGCTTGTACTTTTATTTATTTCCTACTCAATATTATGTGACGTGGAGTGCTTGTTATCAATTAAGAATTGGGAAATTTTAATGGTACTACAGATGTGGTGCACGATGTTTCTCCCTGTGTAATTACTTGGGTTATGGTCGTCGCCTTGCTGAAGGTTGTCCTATCGTTCCAGCTCAGTATCAGTAATTCCTATGGTTTTGAAGTTGGGCACTAGTTCTTATGATGATTCATGAGTTGTTATAACATGATATTGATGTAATTAGGTTACTTGTCTACGTGTCTAGGCAGTGAATGATTCGGAAGGAGGTTTTTCTCAATACATGATTCAGAGGTTCAATGTTTTATTTCCAACAGAGGAAAGGCAATCGGACTAAGAATTGTTAGGTTTGGGTTGATGGAGTAACGAAACTTGATATTTTCGAGCGTGGTAGAATCTTCATCCGTAATGTGGTGTCGTCGTCCTTGATTGAATGTGTTAAATTCGCAGGTGTTATGGCCTTCTTCAAATAGCCTTTGGGGCATAGTATTGTGAATGGTGCTAGGGAAGTGGCTGTCAGAGGTTGCAGTGTGCTGTGGTTCAGGATCGAATCGGTGATCCTAATGTTGATGGCTCAAGGAAGATGATCTTCGGGGAGGTTTAGAGTTGGCGGCGATCTGTTGGTTCGGGTGCTACAGAGATGAATTTTTACTTAAGGCAACAACTGGGCAGTGAAGGATGAGGAAGGACATGTGGGAGGTGTCTTGCGGTGGTTAAACTTCTAGAAGGCCAAGTGTAAGGAAACAGAAGTCGAGTAGTTGCTTAAAAGAGAGGGTCTGACCAAAGTAGGAGAGTAGCAGAGTATCAGATGGGTTTTGTTGTAGGATAGCTACACGTGTTGAGGAAAGTATAGAGTGATTTGGAACTTATGGTGGACAGTGACTAAGTATACGAACTTAATTTGGAATATTGGCTACTATATGGAGAAAGGTTGGATACAACGGAAAGAAGTTTCTTGATATGAAGAAGGATACAACATGACTTTGGATTGGAATGTATTGTCGCACCTTTAGTTCATGTCCATGAGGAGTGAACGTACTTGTACAGCTGGTGAATGAGCATGGGCTCAGGATGGCTTATTGGTTTCATGGTAATTGTACTCGGTGCAGCGTTGTTGGAAGATGTCGGCATGGATTTTACATAGGTAGGTTATTTCCGGTGAGCAGGTTAATGGTTGTGTAGTGTAGATGAATCTTCTACGAAGAATTCTACTTGCTACCCGGTAAGAGGTCGAACATGTAAATGTGGCTAGGGATTCATAGCATTCATGAAATGGTTAACAGGAAGATTTTGAGGAATTTGGCGGGTCGTTTGTGCGAGGTCATGTCAGTGAGGAAGAAGGAATCTTGGTAAGTTCCAAGGTTATGTAATGGTAGCTTCAAGCTAAGTGGGAGAGCCCCACCGCCTACGATTGGATTGCATGGTTGTCTACTTGTGAGGTTTCTGGTTATCGGCATATTGGTGGGTTTACGACTAAGGAAATAGAACATCAGTGGTGATTTGAGCAAAGGATTTGAGGAATGTGTGCTATAATTGGCCTTATCGATTCATGTTCCGGCTTTAGAAAGATTCAGAATTTATGCTTCGCGTAGATGTGATGTACAAGAAAGGTGATTCCGCTGGGTGCTTCTTTGAGAGGGCGTTCATGTGCTAGCAGAGCCTTGGAGTTTGATCATATTTGGAAATTAGTCAGAGTGGGTGACTCTTAACAATGGTCCTAGTGTATTCAAAAAAAATTAATTTTAAGTGCGGTGCCTAGGAGTTCGAGTCTGTAGTATTGTTAAGTATCGAGCATTGCAGCGGATTACAAAAAGGGGCTTAGAGTATTCTATGTTATCATCGGTTGGCGTTGTAGCACTGGAGGAATGGGAGAAAATAAATTCAGATTCATAGAGAAATTATCAGAATGGGTATACCAGTTGAATATGTGCATATGCACACAAGGAGGGTATGAGATGGTTCGTGGGTTTTGAGAGAACGTGGTCTCGAGAAATGAGGTCGCTCCGAATGAGTGCGGACTTGGGTTCGTTATGTTTGAAATGGAGCTACTATTATTCCTAAGGCAAGTCTAGAGTAAATTAGGAAAAGTCGAATCTGTTAGCAATGGTTGAGTTGGCATGGTGGTGGCAACGATCAGTTCCTTCAGCGTGTTAAGTTATGCACGTTATTTGTGGCAATACGTGCGAGGCTTGACAGCTGCCGTAACTAATTTTATTTGGAGGCATTTGAGTACTATGTCCTATTATGTGTAGATAGATCCCAAAAGAGTTATGGCGGTTTACACCACTACTAGAGGATTGTAATTTCTGAGATTATGTGAATTCGGTCGCGTGTTGCAATGGTTCTCTTGAAATAAGTTAAGTAAAAGGTTCATATATGATAAAGTTTGTATCCTACTAGTGGTTCAGGATTTATGATGAAATTCTTATACTCTCATGTATTTGCATGTTAGGTGTAGTAAGCGGCTTGGGAATTTGAAGTTGAGGATCAAGGTTGCAGTTTGGTGTCAACAAGAATGTCACGAGCTCGGACGAGCAGGAAAGAATTCAGATGGTTAGAATCGGCTGGTATTGTCTTTAGCATCAACTGAGATCGATGTCCTGTGTAAGAGGCCTTGTATATTGAGTTGTGGATTCTTGATTTGCTTTACAGCATTAATATGGCCGGCGGTATGGAGGTGCAGACTTGTTACCTTGTGTAGAAGGTCGTGGGAGCGTGTCCCACGGGAAGATTTTATAAGTGTGGCATGTAGTCACTTGATTGATTAAAGATTGAAATCAAGTATGGCGATTTTTTTACTATCGCTAATGTGAGGGTTTAGGCCTGAAAAGGCACTCTATTCAGTTGGTTGTGAATTGTGGAAGTTTGTTCCGGATTTGACAGTTGTTCTTACGTGTCATGGGAAAGGGGTCATTGTGGATCCTTGAGAGGTTAATTTCCCAAGAATGGTATGATCAGAATTGGTTTGAGGTTCGTTGATGGGTCCAAATATGGATGTGTACTCTACACCTGCCTGGGTGTGTTCATTCAGCATAGCATTCCTTATGGAAGAGTATTCGGGTGTGGGGTGTTAATTTTGTCGCCAGCTATTTCATGTAATAACCTATTGTGCCATGTGGGTTGTGAGACGGCTTGATTATTTGTACAATGTGTTGAGGTCCCACGTAGCGGTGCTATTATGTGAGAAGGATGGCTCTCGAGATGCAGATCATATATCGCACCTTAGTTGTGATTGAGTTTTATAGCGTATAACGCTACCCGTCTCCCCAGGATTTGTATTATGCACTTGGTGTGCTTATGGTTGATATTCGAGCATTTCGTGAGTATAGGCATTACGGCTCGATGTGTGTCTTCTTTAGATTATTATGTGTGGATCGGGTGGCACGCCGCCACGGGTATGTTGTTTGGATCGGGTGGTATGCCGCCACGGGTATCATGGTTGGATCGGGTTGCAAGTCGCAACGGTATCATATGTGGATCGGATTGCACGCCGCAACAGTATGACGTTGAGTACAGTTTCCCATAGCTATTCTTGTGTGTTTTGTGTCTCATTTCTGAGGAAGGTTCATAACACCCCTTTCGGTTGTTTAATTAGTTACGCGGGTTGAGTAGTTCTTTTCAGAGTTCGTTTTCCTTATGTATCACATTCGAGTTGTGAGTTGGTGGGCACATTATAGCATCATATGAAATCTTTGGCAGTATCTGTGGTAGCTTATTGCCTGAGCAACTTATACTGGATGAGACGATGGGATCAGTGCGATCAGATTTATATAAAGCATATTAAAGAAAAAATATTGTTATTTAGTTCATAATGAGGTAATGATTCTTGTCATGAGGAGAAACTCAATGATTTGTTGACTCGGCAGTTGGTTATGTATTTTTACATCTCTTCCGTCGTGGCAGCATTGCAAGAGTTGGAACATGACCATGAGGTGTGTTGTGGGCATCAGATTCGTGGAATTTTGACAATTGTTATCGGAGGATATTATTATGGTCATGTGAATTATGCCGTGCATGGTGTGAATTTTGCCAAAGGTATACAATCCTGTATTGGTCCATCATGTAGTGATTGATGCGGTGTTCGTATGTTAGAATAAGGTATTGTATAGAAATTCAGAGGTTGGGATTTTGGGAAGGCTTATATATTGAATAAAAGAGAGGAACTTCAGTTCGTCTCGAGCCGAGGTGCCAAACTGGAATTGTGATGACATGGGCAGGTGCACAAGGTGTTAAACAGTGATTTTGGGCAACTTCGGAGCAATTCTTAGCATGTTCGAGGACGAACGTATGTTTAAGTGGGAGAGAATGTAACAACCCGACCGGTCGTTTTCAAGCCCTAACGTGTCGTTCGGCAGTTTGAGGCCATGAGTAGCTTCACTTCAGGTATTATGACTGGTATGTGTGGCCGGAATTGAGTTTCTGGAAGTTGGGATCGATATGGAAAGACAATTCTAAATTCGGAAGCTTTAAGTTAGAGGAATTGACTAATGTTTGACTTTTGAGTAAACGACCTCAGAATCGGAATTTGAAGGTTCCAACTGGTTCGTATGATGATTTTGGACTTGGGCGTATGTCCGGATCGGGTTTTGGATGACTCGGGAGTGTTTCAGCGCCTATGATGCAAAGTTGGCATTTTGGAAGGATTTCATAATTTTGGGTTGAAGTACATTTTAATGTTATCGATGTCTGTTTGGGATTCTGAGCCTGGGAATAACTATGTATGGTGATTCTGGACTTAGGAGCGCATCCGGAAGTGGATTTGGAGTTCCGTAGGTCATTTTGGAGTCATTTGGCAAAAGTTGGAAATTTGGAAAATTCTGAGAAGTTTGACCGGGAGTGGACTTTTTGATATGGGGTCGGATTTCGATTCCGAGAGTTGGAGTAGGTCTGTAATGTCAATTATGACTTGTATGCAAAATTTGAGGTCAATTGGACGTGATTTGATAGGTTTCAGCATCGATTGTAGAAGGTTGAAGTTTCAAAGTTCATTAAGTTTGAATTGGTGGGTCATTCATGTTTTTAGCGCTGCTTGATAAGAGTTGAAGGCTCGACTAAGTTTATATTGTGTTTTAAGACGTGTTGGTATAATTGGTTGAGGTCCCGAGGGCCTCGGGTGGATTCCGGATGGTAAACGGATCGAGTTTGGGCTTGGAGTAATGCTGGAGATGTTGTCATAAGGTGTCACCGCACCTGCGAGGTTTTGGCCACAGGTGCGGAGCCGCAAAAGTGGCAAGGAGGTCGCATAAGCGAAAAAGGAGTGGGGGACTGGCAGTCCGCAGGTGCGAACGATTTGCCGCAGAAGCGGATGTGTACCTGTGGGGAATTTAGCGCAGAAACGGATTGGGAAGCTGGGGGACTTCCGCAAAAGTGAAACATTTTGCAGCACCTGCAGAACCGCAGAAGCGGTCCAGTGAGCGCAGGTGCGGAGGTTGCTTGGGCAGAATACATAAGTTAGCCAAATCGGGTTTTGGCTCATTTCAGCTCTTTTCTATCTTTAGCGCCAACCTTGGGGTATTTTGGAGTGTCATTTTGTCATCTTTCATGAGGTAAGTGATCCCAACATATTGTGAGTTAAATACATGGTTTATGCATGGATTTGAGCGTGAAAATTTGTAGAAATTTGGGATTTTGAACAAAAAACCTAGAAATTGGTATTTTTGAATTTTGACCACGAAATTGGACATGGACTTTTGAATAAATGATATATTTGAGTTCATGGTGTTATGAGTAAAGTGTATCTCAGAAAATTTCGGAATCTGGGCACGTGGGCCCGAGAATGAATTTTACCGACTTTTCGAGCAGAGTTGGAAATTATTTAAATTGATTAATTATGGGTATTATAGCACATTTTGATTGGTTTGCACCTTGTTTGCATAGTTTTGGATCGACAAGCATCGATTTGAGGTGTTAGAGTGGCGTTGGAGCAGGCTATGGAGCTTTAGAGCGAGGCAAGTCTCTTTTCTAACATTGTAAGAGGAAATTAACCTCATAGGTAAATCGATTTAATGTGTGCTTCTATTTGTGGGGGATACGTACTCACGAGATGATGAGAGTCCATGCGTAGCTACTATTATGTTTATGTCCGGGTAGTCTAGGACCCATATCATGTTATACGTTCAATGTTTGTGCTCTACTTGTTAATTTAATTACTTAAATCATATTGTAACTTGATAAAGGAATTGTAAAAGGTTAAACTTCATTTTCTTGACCGTTAATGAGAATTTGGTATTCACTTGAATGATTTCCCCTTAATAAATTTTGAATTGGTTGTTGTAAATGTATTTTCTCTTTTGTGGATCGGTCTGAACGCCTTGGTAGTAGATAAATGCATCTATGGTTCGTGACGTTCGACCCTCAGCAGTGCACAGTTTAAATATTATTTTGGATCGGGTCGTACGGCCTAGGCATAATTTGCGCATGATAAATCTTTGGAACCAATTATAATTGATATTGCTTCTTTGACTTGAGATATAAATTGTTAAATGATGAGAATAAATTTGAAAAAATTTCCTATTAATAAAATAATTATCCACTCACTTCTTGTTATTGAGTTTACAGTTGTTTCATACGATACATGCTTAAGTATAATATCAGGATTTATTGTTAGCCCATAGTAAGTGTCAGAGTCAACCCCTCGTCACTACTTCTTCGAGGTTAGACTAGATACTTACTGGGTACGTGTTGATTTACATACTCATACTACACTTGCTGCACATTTTTGTGCAGGTGCATATATGTCTAGTGACCTTGTGGGCGCAGAGGCGCGGTTATTGCGGGAATTTAGGTGAGCTGCATTCTATAATACAATCTATAGCCAACAGAGTCTCCTTCAGAGTTATTTACATCTTTCCTATCTAATTTGTATTCCGGACAAATGTTGTATTTTATTTTACTCCCTAGTTAATGCTCATGCACTTGTGACACCGGATTTTGGGAGTGGTTATGGGTTGTTCAGTATTTTAGTTGCGCAAATATTATCATTTACTCCATAAGTCCTATCTTTTACTATTTAATTGAAGGAAACTACGATTTACAAATACTAAAATGAGTAATTAAGTTAATTAATTATCGTTGGCTTACCTGACAATGGCGTTAGGCGCCATCACGACCTTTAAAAGATTTTGGGTCGTGACATTGAAGCTTTATTATCTTTTGCATGTGATGTTTTATTTCTCCTTTTTAATTTTATTGATTTTAGCTTTGTGTTTTTTGCACGTTGATTAATATTGTGTTTAGTTGCTGCATTTAAAGGGTGTTTGGATTGGCTTATTTTAAGTGTTTAAGCATTTTTTAAGTTTTTGTGATATTTGTTAACGATAAAAAGTGCTTAAAAGCACTTACTTTGAGGCGTGAAAAGTACAAAAATAAGCCAAAAGTCAGAAGTTGAGTATTAGCTTATAAGTGCAACGATCTGGCCGATCGTTTTGAGTATTATAACCCCATTTTCCCAAATTACTGCTCAATTTATGCTTTACAGTTGTTATGTGACGTGCCGGGGTGATTGGTTCGGGTCCGATGAGGTTTTGGAATGAATTGGAACACTTAGTTTCAAGGTTTAAAGCTTATGTTAAAATAAGGATCGGATGTCGACTTATGTGTAAACGACCCCAGAATAAAGTTTTGATGAGTTCAATAGCTCTGTATGGTGATTTTAGACTTAGGAGCGTGTTCGGCAAATATTTTTGGAAGCCCGTAGCTAAATTAGGCTTGAAATGGCTAAAATAAAAATTTAAGTTTGGAAGTTTGACCGGGGAGTTGAATTTTTTATATCAGAGTCGGAATCTAGTTATGGAAATTTTTATAGCTCTGTTATGTCATTTATGACTTGTGTACAAAATTTGAGGTCAATCGAAATTGAATTGATAGGTTTCTGCATCGAATGTAGAAGTTGAAAGTTCTTAGTTTCATTAGGCTTGAATTGGGTTATGATTCGTATTTTTAGCATTGTGAGATGTGATTTGAGGTTTAGCCTAAGTCCGTATGATGTTTTAGGACTTGTTGGTATATTTGGTTGAGGTCTTGGGGGCCTCGGGCGAGTTTCAGATGGTTAACAGATCAAGAATTGAAGTTGGGAGACTGCTAAAGTTGAGTTTGCTGGTTTTTGGCTAATCTGGTTTCCTTCATCGCGTTCGCGAGAGGTGTCTCGCATTCGCGAAGAGAAACTGATAGGCTGGCAATATTTTCTCTTCACGTTCGTGAAGAGAAAGACGCGTTCGCGAAGGGTGGGAAGGGCGTGTATCGCAAATGCAAGAAGGGTTATGTGTTCGCGAGAGGAGGCAGCTGGGGACCCCAGGCAATTGGTCTACGCGTTCGCGTAGGGGGTGTTGCATTCGCGAAGTGAGGGGAAAGCGAAGCATTCCGTTCGCGATTGATTGAATGCGTTCGCGTAGAAGACATTGAGGCAGAAGCACTTTGTGCTTCGCGAACGCGAGGGAGATGCCGCGTTCACGAAGGAGGAATTCGGATGGAAAGAATTTTGTGCTTTGCGAATGTGAGGCAGTGGCCGCGTTCGCGAAGAACGAATCGCTGGGCAGAGAGTTTAAGTTCTGAATATGGGTCTTCGTCCCATTTTTCATTTTTGACGGATTAGAGCTCGGGAAGAAACGATGTTTGACAGATTTTTAAGAAAAACAATGGGATAAGTGTTCTTAACTTAATATTGGACAAATTACCTGAATCCATGGTTATTTATAACATTTAATGGGTGAATTAAGTTGGAAAATTTAGAAAACCCTCTTAGTTTAATTTGAAGATTTGAGGGTCGTGTTGATGTCGGACTTTGGTAAAATTGGTATGGGTAGACTCGTGATTGAATGGGCTTTCAGATTTTGTAACTTTTGACGGGTTCCGAGACGTAGGTCCCACGAGCAATATTTGGGTGAAATGTCAGATATTTGATGGAAAATTTGTATTTTTATATGGAATTAATTTCTATAATTTGTATTGATTGAATCGAATTAATTATGGCTAGATTTGAGGCGTTCGGGGGTCGATTCGCGAGGCAAAGGCATAGCGGAGTAAGAAATTATACGGTTTAAGGTAAGTAACATTTTTAAATTTGGTTCTGAGGGTATGAATCCCCGAATTTGGTGTTATATAAATTGTTTGGAGGTGACGCACACTATAGGTGATGAGCATGTGGACGTGCACCATAGAAATTGTGACTTGAATAAATCATGTGAAGTTATAAAATTAAAGAATCATGTTATTATCTGAATATTTTCCACGTGTTGGGGAAATTGAGTTGAGGCTCTTATTAAATATCATGTTTAGTCTACGTGCCAATATTTTGGGATCCATGGGGTCGTGTTGCTGTTGAATTAATTATTTTAAAAATATACATTTCACACTCAGTTATATTCGTCCATTGTGAGGATACTTTATGGGATCAAGTTGCGTGCCACAGCAAGCCATATTGGCTTTATATATATTATTATTATATGGATCGAGATTGCCCACCTGCAGTAGGCCTTATAGGCTTTATTATTTTACGGATCGGGATTGCCCTCCTGCAGTATGCCATATTGGCTTTATATCACGCTTGGGCTGAAGGATCCCCTTCGAAGTTAGTACACACCCCCAGTGAGCGTAGATGATTATATATTCGGGATGGACTTCTCAGGGCATGGATTTGCCTTATTTATATTGTAATGAATTTTTCTGGACATGGATCTTGTCCATATCATTTTTATTTGGGAATAAATTACCCCAGAGTTGGATTGGCCTTATACGGTACTGAGTGACTGATTGTCAGTCGATGCATATATATACATGGGATGGAATATACCTAGGCTGGATTGGCCATAAACAGTACCGAGTGACCGAGCAATTAGTGATCGTGAGTACACAAGGTTTTCCACTGAGATGTCATATTCCTCATATCGTACAGTATTAATATATTTTGCCTGTACAGAGTTTGACTGTTACACTTGAAAGCATGCCTACATTACTGTACCATTATTTATGTACTGGACTGTACCCGCGGAGCTCGTCACTACTTTCAGCCCAGAGATTAGTCTTGTTACTTATTGAGTTAGTTGTACTCATACTACACTCTACACCTTATGTGTCGATCTAGATGCTTCCAGACATGGAGACTGTTAGACCTCAGTATGTTACCAGTTGGAGACTATCAAGGTAGATGCTTAGCGTCCGCTGACATTGTCTCTCTTCCTTTCAGTTATTGTATTGTTCTATATTTTCATACAGTGTTTTTATCAGTCAGACTTTGTATTCATTTAGATGCTCATGTACTCAGTGACACCAGATTTTGGGAGTGTTTATATCTGTATTTGTGAGATTTCTTCTGCAAAATTTAAATATTATGTTTCGAACTTAAAAGATATGGTGGTTTATTGAGATTGTCGGTTTGCCTAGTATTGAGATAGGCGCCATCATGACAGGTGAGATTTTGGGTCGTGACAATTAGTTACTTTTTAAAAGCCAAACCAAGTACCTATTAGATTAATTTGTAATTTCTAAGGATATTGTTAAATCATTGTGTAATGTGCATTTTCTGGAGTAATTGCGATTTAGAGGACGTTTAAGTCTATCATGAGAATGGTAATTGATGTATCATTACCTTTTGCCTGAAGTTTTAGTTGATCAAAATAAAGTCTTCACCTACAAATTTAATTTACGTAAAACAATCTAAGGTCAATTAGATTTGTGTTTCTATAATTTATTTTTATTAATTCTCCTTATTACACCTAAACTATATATAAGGATTTAAGTAAAAAAAACTCTCTTCAACTCCCC
>AWOL01S0002635.1:12558-66841 GCA_000715115.1 Nicotiana otophora | reverse complement strand
CCCCCCCCCCCCCCTTTCTCCTTTGATTTTCAAATAGTGGGTGAAGTATTTGTTTCTATAAAATACATTTTTAAGCAAGGTGTAATTTAGGGTAATTTCTTTTTTTTTTTGAAGAATTCATTGCTATGAATTCTAGTCAATTCTGTTGTGCCTTTGTGGAGAAAAGTTTCTCTTCTTTTTGGTACATGATGAATCTGAAATACATTTTATCATGCATATTATGACCTCTTATACCTATTAATAGTCGTAATTGATAGTGCAATTTTATAAAAATTACTATTTGTATAATACATATCTAACAAACTTTTGTTATGTTTCTATTCAGATATAGTGCCAGAATGTTTAATTTACGGATTCTAATTCACACAATTTTTTACTTACTGGTTTCTAAAACTAAAAAAAGGAGGTAATTATTGACAAAAATTGATGGTAGCAAAGATGACTATATATGAAATAACGAAGAGAGTGTCAAAATGGAAAGCGAAAACTATTTGAAAAAGAAATGTATTTTTCAGATTTTATGAAAACTTAGCAGGAGGAAAAAGAAGAATAAATTTTATTATTTTAGAAGGGATAACAAATTTTAAATATCTGAAAGTGTAATAATAAGGGGTCCAATTGTCATGGCTCAAAACCCACCTAGTCGTGATGGCATCTAACCCAACCCGTCAGGTAAGCCAATTAACAACTATCTAATTTAATGAGATTTATTAAGATAAAAAATGATAATACACCGCTTTTATACAAAAAATATTCTCAAGGACTGGTAGTACAAATCATGAGCTTCTAATATTAGAATTTACAAAGCTGGTATGAATAAATACATCATCTGTTCGAAATGTGCATAAACAGATCTTTATAAATCTAAAGCTGCCATGAACAAAAGGAAACTACAATTGGAACGCAGGTACATTTTCAAATCTAACTCCCATCGATCACATCAACATCTACGCGCAAGGTTCAGAAATATAGTATGAGTATAACCGACCCCATGTACTCAATAAGTAACAAACCTAACCTTAGGCTGAAAGTAGTAACGAGCTGGAACAAAGGTCGGGGTCCAACACCAATAGCCAACAACAGTTCATAACAACATAATGGAAGTAATAAAAGTAGTTCAGCGATAAAATGCTCAGCTCGTTCACAATTCCAGAAACAAATAGGCCTACTTTTTAAATCTTTTACCGAAATCACCAAACTATGAGTACGTTTTGTAAAACTGATAATTTTTTCCAAAATCTTTCAACATGTAAATGTCTTATTTTAAAATGGAATGAGGAAAATACATCTCTATGCCTACATGTCAATAAGTATGTGAAGTCATGAATGACGCAATATCGTACAGCATGAGAAAAATACATCTTTATGCGTGTATGTCAAGTATGCATGTCAATGCGATGCAACTCAGTGATAAACCCATAAGCATACACTCAGAGTATCAATTCACTCAGTTACTCAGTCCTCACAGTCACTCAATCCTCCCAATTGCTCGGTACTCGCACTCATTAGGTACCTGCACTCACTAGGGGTGTGTACAGACTCTGGAGGGGCTCTTTCAACCCAAGCGCTATAATGAGCCAATTATGGCATGAATCTGCACGGACAACTCACTTGCCATAGTATCAATATCTGGATTCGCACGGACAACTCACGTGCTGCACGGACAACTCACGTGTTGCACGGACAACTCACGTGCCATAGTATCAATATCTGGATTCGCACGGATAACTCACGTGCTGCACGGACAACTCACCTGCTATAGTATCAATAACCTCACAATCAGGCCCTCGGCCGCACTCAGTCTTCAATCTCTCCAGTCTCTCGGTCTCTCAATATCATAAAACTAGCCCAAAATGATAATATGATGTGTCAATAAATAACAACAAAGATTGAAATACGATATTCAATGAATGTGTATGATTGAGTATGAAATTATAATTTAAACATATAATTTGATAGCAAAAATGACCTCAGTGGGTCCCAATAATACCAGCATTTGCCTAAGCATGATTTCTAACATGAGTCACATCTCGGTTTCTCTAACACATAAGAATATATGGAAAAATACAAGTTAATTGACTATACAGCTCTACGGAATCAACTGAGTCTCAATTTCTATGGTGCACACCCACACGCCCGTCACCTAGCATGTGCGTAACCTCTAAACAATTCACATAATACTTATAATCAGGGTTCATACCCTCAGCTCCAAGTTTAGAAGAGTTACTTACCTCGAATAAGTCGAATCCAATACCGATCAAGCTAAACAATGCTCCAGAAATTCCACTCTGCTCGTATCAACCTCCGAACGCCTTCCTATCTCCTCAATTCCAAGTCAAACAATTTGAAACTAGTCAAACAAGTGCAAATTAATCAAAATATACTCCAATGCGTACAATTTAACAATTTACAAAAAAATTCAACTCCGCTCGAAAAATCGACAGTGGGGACCACGTCTCAGTATCTGGAAAAACTCACAAAATCCGATAACACATTCAATTAGAGTCCAACCATACTAATTTTACTCAAATCCGACTCCGAATCGATGTTCAAATCTCGAAAATTTATTTTATGGAATTGTAGAAACTTCCTCTGATTTCTCTTGAAAAATCAATAATCTAACGTCGCAAATGAAGATTAATTCATGGAATATAATAAAAAGGAAGTCAAGAACACTTAGCCCTAATTGTGTGGTGAAATGTGCCTCTGAAAATTGCCCAAACCGAGCTCCCAACTCTGTTTATGACAAAAATGGCGAAATCCCCCGTTTATAGAGGTTTAATGCTTGGAGCGCCACAGGTGGCATGGGGCACTGCATGTGGCGCTGTTTCCAGAAACTTAAAAACATCACAGCACCAGGGCTAGCACCCCACGCTACCCAGGGCGTTGGTGACGGGAATTTGTTTTTTTTCGATAGGGAAATAGGCATAACTCTCTCATACGATATCCGAATTCGACGATTCTTTTTGTTATGGATTAGTAATCTCAATACGGATATAATTCATCAATAAAAACTGAATTTGGAGCTCATTTTCTTAATGTGATACCACGTATTCTTGAAGAATCAATGTCGAAACATTCTAGAAATATCCAAATTAAATTCTGTTAACCATCTGAAATCAACCCGAAGCCCTCTGGACCTCAACATAATAGACCAACAAGTCCTAAAATATCATACAAACTTAGTCGAGGTCTCAAATTGTCACGACCTACAGTCCACTATAGGTCGTGATGGTGCCTAACAATATCGTTAGGCAAGCCGATGTCAATCTATCAATTTTATTCATACATTTTATCACTTTGAAATTTCTAATTTTCAATAATTTAACCATATAAAATAGAATTTACAGAGTAAATGATAATAATTACGTGATCTATGATAACAACAACCAGAATGAACTCCCAAAACCTGGTGTCATAAGTTCATGAGCATTTTCTAAGAAGTACATAAGTAATATGACATCTATCTAGAATGTAGAATAGACAAGATAAAATAAATAGTACAATGGGGACTCGATAGGCTGCGATGCATAGTATGGATTGCAGCTCACATAAGGCCTCCTCAATAGGCAGGCCTACGCGCCAAGATAATCACCAAAAGACCTGCCAGATCATGCACATTTAGTGCAGTATGAGTAAGTACATCAACGCGTATCCAGTAAGTATCCAGCCTAACCCCGGAGAAACAGTGACGAGGGGTCGACATCGACACTTACTAGAGGTCCAAATAAATAAGTAATATGATAATTCATAACAAATATGAAGTGCACAATAATAGTGGAGTAAATCTGAAATTTCATAATGTTTCCGATTTCTTCTTTTAAAACAAAAATCCATCGATTTTTTATTATACCTTAATAGATTAGAAAGATGCCAAGTGTCAATAACAAATAAATAAAAAATACCATAAATATTTCTGGGCATCAGTGAAAGGTTTATCTCGTGAATATTCGGACTACTAGCGATATAACACATAATTGTGCCAAGGTCATTTGGCTCGATCCAGAGTGGTATGTACACTGCCGAGGGTTGAACGGCACGAACCAGAGATTCACCTCTATATACTACCTAGGCCTTCGGCTCTCTACACAAGAAAGGAGGAAAGTTTCTGAATCACAAGACACATGTTTACGACATAGTACATGGGCACAAAGTGAATATAACCTTTACCGTTTCTCAATTTGTTTCTTGCCAACAATTCAAGTGATAAGGCTGGGCCTAAGATGTATGAAATCTCTAAATCAAGTTCAATCATATTTCCAATTAATATAAGTTCAAGAAATTAAGATATTGCATGATAAAATCCTAAGTCTACCCGGACATAAATATGTTTTAGCTACGTACAGACTCTCCTCACCTCATGCGTACGTAGCACTCACAACTAGTAGCTCATGAACATTAATATCACTTAGGGGTAGTTTCCCCCTCACAGGGTTAGACAAGAGACTTACCTCGCTCCGAAGTTCCATAGCCAGCTCCAATGCCACTCTAGCACCTCAAACCAATGCTTGATGATCCAAAACTATGCAAACAATGTGCAAACCAATCAAAATGTGTTCTAATACCCATAATTAATTAATTTAAACAATTTCAAATTCCGCTCGAAAAGTCGATAAAATAAACCATCGGGTTCACGTGCCTGTCACAACCCAAAATCCACTATAGGTCGTGATGGTGCCTAACGCCGCCGTTAGGCAAGCCGACGTCGATCTATCAATTTTATTCATACATTTTATCACTTTGAAACTTCTAATTTTCAATAATTTAAAGTATAAAATAGAATTTACAGAGTAAATGATAATAATAATTACGTGATCTATGATAACAACAACTAGAATGAACTCCCAAAATCCGGTGTTACAAGTTCATGAGCATTTTATAAGAAGTACAACAACAATACGACATATGTCTAGAATGCAGAATAGACAGGATAAAATAAATAGTACAATGGGTACTCGGTGGGCTGAGATGCGTAGTCTGGATTGCAACTCACATAAGGCCTGATCAACAGGTGCGCCTACGCGCCAAGATAATCCCCAAAAGACCTGTAAGATCCTACACATTTAATGCAGAAGTGCAGCATGAGTACGTAAATCAACGCGTACCTAGTAAGTATCCAGCCTAACCCCGGAGAAGTAGTAATGAAGGGCCGATATCGACACTTACTAGAGGTCCAAATAAATAAGTAATATGATAATTCATAACAAATATGAAGTGCACAGCAATGGTGGAATAAATTTGAAATTTCATAATTTTTCCGATTTGTTCTTTTAAAACATAAATCCCTCGATCTTTTATTCTACCTTAATAGCTCAGAAAGATGCCAAGTGTCAATATCAAATAAATAAGAAATACCGTAAAACATTTTGGGCATCAGTTAAAGGTTTATCTCGTGAATATACGGACTACTAGCAATATAACGCATGTTTGTGCCGAGGTCGTTCGATCCAATACAGAGTGGTGTGCACACTGCCGAGGTCGAACGGCACGAACCAGAGATGCACCTCTATATGCCACCAAGGCGTTCGGCCCATTTCACAAGAAGGAAGGAAGTTTCTGAATCACAAGATACGTGTTTACAACATAGTACATGAGTACAAAGTGAATATAACCTTTACCATTTCTTAATTGTTTTCTTGCCAACAATTCAAGTGATAAGGCTAGGCCTAAGATGTATGAAATCACTAAATCATGTTCATCATATTTCCAATTAATTAGGTCAACAGAATAAGTTCAAGAAATTCAGATATTGCATGATAAAATCCTAAGTCTACCCGGGCATAAACATGTTTTAGCTACATACGGACTCTCGTCACCTCGTGTGTACTTAGCACCCACAACTAGTAGCACATGACAATTAATATCACTTAGGGGTAGTTTCCTCCTCACAGGATTAGACAAGAGACATACCTCGGTCCAAAGTTCCATAGCCGGCTCCAACGCCACTATAACACCTCAAACCAATGCTTGACGATCCAAAACTATGCAAACAATGTGCAAACCAATCCAAATGTATTCTAATACCCATAATTAATCAATTTAAACAATTCCAATTCCGCTCGAAAAGTCGATAAAATCAACCCTCGGGCCCACGTGCCCGAATTCCAAAAATATTCGAAGATAAACTTCACCCATAACACCACGAACTCAAATATATGATTTACTCCAAATTCCATGTCCGATTTCGTGGTAAAAATCCAAAATTATCAATTCTAGGTTTTCTCACAAAAATCCCACAATTTTTCCTAAATTCTCTTCTTTAAATCCATATATAAACCTTCCATTTACCTCACAATAAATGGGCAATTACTTACCTCATGTTAGATAATGAAAACTCCTCAAAATCACCCAAGAACTGAGCTACAAAAATCCAAAACGGAGTGGGGAAAAAGACCAAGTTCGACCACTTAATAATATGCCCGGTTTTGCTTCTGCGGCCAATTATCCGCACATGCGGACCCGCTTCTGCTGTTAAACCTCCGCTCCTGCGGAATTCACTTACCTAGCATGCCTCCGCTTTTGCGACCCTTGCCCCGTATCTGCACAATCGCACGTGCGGAATTCACCATCGCACCTGTGAGCATTCCGCTCCTATGCCCCTAGCGCCGCATATGCGTCCACGTAAGTGCGGAAAATGACCTCGCACCTATGACCTCTGCTCAGATCCTCCTTTCTTGATTCTACGGCCCTCTTCCCGCTTCTGCGCGCTCGCACCTGCGGTGCCCACTCCGCAGATGCGTTTACACCAGCAGTTGCAAATCTTCAGCAACTCTTCAACTTCAAACCTTGTTTCGAAAATCATCCGAAATCAACACGAGGCCCCCGGGACCTCAATCAAAAATACCAACGGGTCCTAAAACACTATACGAACTTAGTCAAACTCTCAAATCACTTAAAACAACATCAAAAACATGAATTGCACATAGATTCAAGAATAATAAACTTTGAAACCTCCAATATCTACAACTGACGCCGAAACCTTTCAAATCACATCTGAATGACCCCAAATTTTGAATACAAGTCAAAAATGACACCACGGACCTACTACAACTTCCGGAATTGGAATCCGATCACGATATAAAAAAGTTCACTCTCGGTCAAACTTCCCAAAAATTCAACTTTCGCCATTTCAAGCTTAATTCCACTACGGACCTCTAAATCACAATACGGACACACTCCTATGACCAAAATTACCATACGAAAATATTCTTATGCTCGGAATCCCAAACGGACGTAGATAACATCAAAAATCCACTCCATCCCAAACTTAGGAAATTCTTAAACCTTCAAAATGCCAACCTTCAGTAATAAGCGCCAAAATATTCTCGAGCCACCCGATACTCGACCCGAATATATGTCCAAGTTCGAATTCATCATACGAACCTATTAGAACCTTCAATTCCTGATTCCGATGTCGTTTACTAAAAATCCAAACCTTAGTCAACTTTCCAACGTACAACTTCCGAATTTAGAATTTTCTTTCCAAATCAACTCCAAACTTCCCGAAATTAGATTCCGACCACACGTACAAGTCATAATACCTTAAGTGAAGCTACCCAAGGCCTCAAACCGCCGAACGACGTGCTAGAGCTCAAATCGACTGGTCGGGTCGTTACATTCTCCCCCACTTAAACATACGTTCATCCTTGAATGTACTATGAACTGCTTTGGAGTTATCCGAAATCACTGTTTAACACCGCATGCACCAACCCATGCTACCACAACCCAGCTGAGCACATTAGCTCAAGCCAGTCTGAAGATCCTCCCTTTTATTTAGTCAAATAAGCCTTAGAGCCAAATTCCAACATCTGAAACACTCTACCAGGCATGTTCCCAACATACAAACACCGTATCAATCACTACACACTGTACCAAAACATGATTTTTTACCTTATCTAAATTCACACCATGCACCGTATAATTCACATGACCATAGTAATATCCGCTGACAACAATAGCTGCAATCCACGAATCCGATGCTTACAACACACCTCATGTCGCATGTAAGTCCTATTCCAACTCTCGTTATTCTGCCACGACGGAAGAGATGCGTAGAAATTCATAACCACTTGCCGAATCAACAAACCATTGAGTCTCTCCTCCTGACAAGAACTATTACCTCATTTTGAACTAAATAATGATATTTGCTCTTTAATATGCCTTATATAAATCCGATCACACTGATCCCAGGTTCAATAATCTCGTCTCAGCCAGAACAAGTTGCTCCGACAATAAGCCACAGCAAACACTATCTAAGATTTCATATGATGCCATCCATACGCCAACAAGCTACAACTTGAATATGACACATAAGGAAGAACGAACTCTGGAAAGGAACTCTCCAGCCAGCGTAACGAATAAAACGGCCATCAAATACTATGAGCCTTTCTCTGAGGTAAGAAACAAGATACCAGAAATAAATATAAAGAATCGTGCTTAACCTCTCGTTGTTACGGCGTGCAACCCGATCCAATGTGATACTGTTGCAGCATGCAACCCGATCCACACCACATACCCGTGGAGGCGTGCCACCCAATCCAAACAATATACCTGTGGCAGCGTGCCACCCGACCCGCACATAACAATCAAAAGTAAACACACATCAAGTTGTAATGCTTATACTCACGAAATGTCTGAATATCAACCACAAGCACGCCAAGTGCATAATACAAATCCTGGGGAGACGCATAGCGCCATACTCTATGAAGCGCAAGCACAACTAAGGTGCGATATATGATCTGCATCCCGAGAGTCATCCTTCTCACATAACACCACAGCTACACGGGACCTCAACACATATGCGAATAATCCAGCTTTCTCACAAACCACATGGCACCATATAGTATTACATGAAATAGCCGACGACGAAAACAACATCCAATGCTCGAAGACTCCTCCATAAGGAATTTTTAAGCTGAATGAACACACCCGACCTGGTGTAGGGAACACATCCACATTTAGACCCATCAACGAACCTCAAGTTGATTCTGATCATACTATACTGGGCTAATAACCTTTGAGGGATCCACAATGACCTATTAATGACACATAAAAACAACTGTCAAATTCGGAACAAACTCACATGGCCCACAACCCAAGGAATAGAACGCCTCTCAGGCATAAACTCTCGCATTTGCGATATTACCATAACCTCCATACTTGGTTTCAATCTTTAACGATCAAGTGACTGACATGCCACACTTATACAAATCGCCCCGCAGGGGTACACTCCCACGACCTTTCGCTCAGGTAGCAAAGTCCGCACATCCATACCACAAACTGTTCTAATTCTATAAAGCAAAACAAAACAATTCGCAAGTCAATACACAAAGCCTCTTCCACAGAACACCATCCTCAGGTGACACTAAAGAAAATGACATCTTACTCTGAACATCTAAATTCACTCCTGCTCATCCGAGCTCGTAACATTCTATCAACACCGAATTGCAACCGTGACCTTCAACTTCCAAACCCCATGCCACTCACTGCACCTATCTTGCCGCTATACAAGATTACTAGAACTCATCCTAACTCCTGAACTACTAGTAAATATAAACACTTCCTTGGCTAGAAAACTTTTCACTCAGCTCCTTTCAGATGAACCAACGCAACACGCAACTGAATTGTCAAACCGTAGAAAGTACAAACCTCAAGTCATGATCTAAAACTCCATTACTCGTCCGAAATCCATTTACACAATAAAGCCACTCCAATCAAATACCTCCCAAATCAACCGAGTTGTGGTGGAGCTCAAGCCCAAGTGTACAAGCACCAACTACATGTATAACTTCACGCTGAAGAAACTAATCGCTGCCACGATCATACTGATTCAATCATTACTAACCGACCCAACGTATTCCAATTTATTCTTGACATGCCTTAGAAATAATAATAGCTCCATTCAAAACATAATGAAATCCAACAACACTCATCCCGGGTGACCCAATCCACGAGACCACATCGTCTCAATACCCATAAACCATCTCATATTCTCCTTACGCTCACAATAGCATCACCAACTGGTACACCCATTCTGCAAAACCTTCTGCGAATCCGAAGCTATTTCTTCCCTTCCTCCAATACTGCATTGCATCCCCAATGAAAATGTAAATCATTCCAAGTCCTTAGACACTGCACTTAAATTCTTGAACCCACTAGGACCACTGTTGAGAGTCACCCACTCTAACTTGGCCCCGAATATAAGCTAGACTCTAGTGTATTGTTAGCACAAGAGAACCCTATCAAAGAAGCACCCGACTTAATTCTTTTTCTTGTACATCACCCCCACAAGAGACATAAACTATGAGTCTTCCCAAAACCTAAACATGAATCGATAAGGCCAAGTATAGCACACACTCCTCAAATCCTTTGCTCGAATTACCACTGATGTTTTCTTTCCTTAGTCATAATAACCCACCAATACACCGACGACCAGAAACCGCACAAGAAGACAACCACGTGATCCAGCCATAGACGGTGGGGCTCCCCACTTAGCTTGAAGCTACAATTTCATAACCCTAGAACCCGCCAAGATTCCTCCTTCCCAATTACCATGATCTCGCACAATCAACCCGCCAAATTTCTCAAAATCTTTCTGTTAAACATTTCATGAACATTCTGAATCACTAGCCACATTCATATATTAGACCTCTTACCGGATAGCCAGCAAAATTCTTCATAGAAGCTTCATCAACACCACGCAACCACTAACCTGCTCATAGGAGATAACCCACTTGGGGAAATTCCATGCCGACATCTTGCAACGATGTTGCACTTGGTACAATTACTACGAAATCAGTAAACCCTCCTGAGCCCCGTGCTCACTCACCAGTTGTAAAAATTCGATCACTCCCCATTGACATCAACTAAAAGTGTGACAATACATTTCAATCTGAAGTCATGTTGCATTCCCCTTCATATCAAGCAAACTCCTTTCTGTCGTATCCAATCTTCCTCAGTATAGTAGCCAACAATCCAAATTAAGTACGTAGACCTAGTCTTTGTCCACCAGGATTCCCAAATCACTCTAAACTTTTCTCAAGTCACGTGGCTATCCTACCACAGAACCAATACACTACTCTTCCACTCCCACTTTAGTTAAACCATCTCCTTTAAGAAACTTCTCGACCTCAGCTTATCATACTTGACCTTCTTGAAATTCAACCACCGCAAGACACCTCCCACATGTCCTTCGCTGCCCAATTGTTGCCTTAAATCAAAATCCACCTCTGTAGCACTTGAACTTATAAGTCGCTACCAATTCAAAACCTCTTCATAGATCATCTCTCTCGTGCCATAGGCATTAGGAATACCGATTTGATTCAAAAACCGCCATACTCTACCACCTCTAACAACCGCTTCTCAAGCACCACTTCACAATACCCTACCCCAAGGCGAATCAAAGAAGTCCATAACACTGGCGAACATTAATACATTCAAACAAGGATGACAACACCACATCATCAATGAAAATTCCACCACACTCAAAATATCAAGTCTCGGTACCCCACCAACTCAAGCCTGAACTTCTATAGCCCGATCGCCTTTCCTTTGTTGGAATGAAATGATGAACCTCCAAATCGTGCACTGAGAAATCCTTCTTTCAAGTCGTTCATTGCTTTGACGCATAAACAAGAACCCCACCACTACATCAATACTATGAGATAACAACTCATGAAAATCATAGCAACTCGTGCATAGCCTCAAAACCGTCAGAAATACAGCTACTGAACCGAAATGACAAAACATCCTTTTGCAAGAAGACAATAATAACCTGCTTGAATGCGCATCCTGCTCCACATCTGTAGTACCACTACAACTCCTCGATTCCCAATTGACACGAGTGCTCAACACTGTACAAGAATAATATGAAGGAAATAAAGGCATAAGCCTCGAAGGAATCAAATTACACGATGAGGAATCAAGAAGGGAGGTGCTCCTAATAGCCCCGTAGCCTCTCGAAGATAAGTACAGACGTCTCCGCACCGATCCACAAGAGTCTACTAGTCTTGCTCGTGACTCGTGAGACCTAAGTTAGCCTAATGCTCGGATACCAAGCTGTCACAACCCAAAATCTACTATAGGTCGTGATGGCACCTAACGCCGCCGTTAGGCAAGCCGGCGTCGATCTATCAATTTTATCCATACATTTTATCACTTTGAAATTTCTAATTTTCAATAATTTAACAGTATAAAATAGAATTTATAGAGTAAATGATGATAATTACATGATCTATGATAATAACAACCAGAATGAACTCCTAAAACCCGATGTCACAAGTTCATGAGCATTTTCTAAGAAGTACAACAACAATACGACATATGTCTAGAATGTAGAATAGACAGGATAAAATAAATAGTACAATGGGGACTTGGTGGGATGCGATGTGTAGTCTGGATTGCATCTCACATAAGGCCTCCTCAACAGGTGCGCATACGCTCCAAGATAATCACCAAAAGACCTGTCATATCTTGCACATTTAGTGCAGAAGTGCAGCATGAGTAGGTAAATCAATGCGTACCTAGTAAGTATCCAGCCTAACCCCGGAGAAGTAGTGATAAGGGGTCGACATCGACACTTACTAGAGGTCCAAATAAATAACTATGCAAACAATGTGCAAACCAATCAAAATGTGTTCTAATACCCATAACTAATCAATTTAAAAAAATTTCAGTTCCGCTCGAAAAGTTTATAAAATCAACCCTCAGGCCCACGTACCTAGATTCCAAACAATTTCGAGTATAAACTTCACCCATAACACCACAAACTCGAATATATGATTTATTCCAAATTTCATGTCCAATTTCGTGGTAAAAATCCAAAATTATCAATTCTAGGTTTTCTCACCAAAATCCCACAATATTTCCTAAATTCTCTTCTTTAAATCCACATATAAACCTTACATTTAGCTCACAATAAGTGGAAAAGTACTTACCTCATGTTACATGATGAAAACTCCTCAAAATCACCCAAGAACCGAGCTCCAAAAATCCAAAATGAAGTGGAGAAAAAGACCAAGTTCGACCACTTAATAATATGCCCAGTTTTGCTTCTGCGGCCAATTATCCGCACCTACCGACCCGCTTCTACAGTTAAACCTCAGCTCCTGCGGAATTCACTTACCCAGCATACCTCCGCTTCTTCGACTCTTGCCCCATATCTATGCAATCGCATGTGAGGAATTCACTATCGCACCTGCGAGCATTCCTCTCATGTGCGCCCAACGCCGCATCTGCGTCCACGTAGGTGCGAAAAAGGACCTCGCACCTGCGACCTCTGCTCAGCTCCTCCTTCCCGCTTCTGCGGGCTCGCACCTGTGGTGCCCACTCCGCATATGCGTTTACACCAGCAGTTGCAAATCTTCAGCAACTCTTCAACTTCAAACCTTGTTCCGAAAATCTTTCGAAATTATCCCGAGGCCCCGAGACCACAACCAAACATACCAACGGGTCCTAAAACACAATACGAACTTTGTCAAACTCTCAAATCACCTCAAACAACAACAAAAACACGAATTGCACATAGATTCAAGTCTAATGAACTTTGAAACTTTCAATTTTTATAACTGATGTCGAAACCTATCAAATCACTTCTGATTAACCCCAAATTTTGAACACAAGTCACAAATGACAGCACAGATCTACTCCAACTTTCGGAATCGGAATCTGGCCCCGATATCAAAAAGTCCATTCCCCGTCAAACTTCTCAAAAATTTAACTTTTGTTATTTCAAGCCTAATTCTACCACGGACCTCTAAATCACAATCCGGACACGCTCCTAAGACCAAAATTACCATACGGAACTTTTTCCAGGCTCGCAATCCCAAACGGACGTCGATAACATCAAAAATACACTCCATCCCAAACTTAAAAAATTCTTAAACCTTCAAAATGCCAACCTTCCGTAATAAGCGCCGAAATATTTTCGGGCCACCCGATACTCGGCCTGAACATACGCCCAAGTCCGAATTCATCATACGAACCTATTGAAACCTTCAATTCCTGATTCCAAGGTCGTTTACTAAAAATCAAAACCTTAGTCAATTTCCCAACTTACAGCTTTCGAATTTAAAATTTTCTTTCCAAATCAACTACGAACTTCACGAAATTCGATTCCGACCACACGTACAAGTCATAATACCTGAAGTGACGCTACCCAAGGCCTCAAACCGCCGAACGACGCGCTAGAGCTCAAAACAACTGGTTGGGTCGTTACACAAATCACATCAAACAACGCTAAAACCTCGAATCATATCCCAATTCAATCTTAATCAAACTAAGAATTTTTAACTTCTACATTCGATGCCGAAACCTAACAAATCAAGTCCTGTTGACCTCAGATTTTGTACATAAGTCATAAATGACATAACGGTCCTATTCACATTTTCAAATTCAGATTGCGACCCCGACATCAAAAAGTCAACTTCCCGGTCAAATTTCCAAGCTTAAATTTCTATTTTAACCATTTCAAGCCTAATTTGACTATTGACTTCCAAATAATTTTTTAGACACATTCCGAAGTCTAAAATCACTATACATAGCTATTGAAATTATTAAAACTCTATTTCGAGGTCGTTTACACATAAGTCAACATCCGATCAACCTTTTCAACTCAAGCTTTAAATATAAATTTCACTCTTCCAAACTAATTCTGAAACACGTGAAATACCAAAGCCGACATTACACACAAGTTATAATACATCATATGAAGCTATTCAAGACTTCAAATAGTTGAAAGGAACGTAATTACTCAAAACAATCGATCAGGTCGTTATATTCCCCCCTTCATACTCGAACGTGCCAAGAGGTGTTCCTAAGCATTTAAATCACTGTCCCACCTTACCACGCACATACCGGGAGGTGATCCCACGTCACCCTATTATGTATAGGCCTGACAACACAACTTAACTGAAAATCATTAATTTAACCTTAGCAAAAAAACCTTGGAATTCAATTTCCAACATTTAAATTTTTTTTCTAAGACCCGAGTCTCACATATAAACAGTGTATAAGTCTGAATAAGTTGTATCAAGTCAAAACCATAATCCCAGATATAATCACATAACATATTACACAACTCGCATACTCGCATGCTCATTTCCGATCACGGTAACTACTCGAAACCAATCTGGTACTTGTATTAAACCCCATATCAAAAACTTTATTCCAAAATCTTTGTACACTACTGATAATGAAAGAAACACGTGGAATATCCTGACCCCTTATTAGATCAACAAGTCATGGAGCTCTCTCGCCCTAACCAGAACCATAATCACTTTCTAAGTCGACTTTCAATATTATCCTCCCGAATATACGGTAATCAAATATGATAGTACCCATTCTAGGTCCAATGACCTTATATTATTAAACAAAACTATCCCACAGACATCCCACACAAATATAACTCAAGCCACAATTACGCAATCTGTGTACCCAAAAATAGAAAATATCTCAAAGAAGAGAACCGTATTGCAAGTTCAACAAACACCACCACAACTGTAATACTATGATCTCATCATATATAGTGTAACCATGACACATGAATCTAATAACGGTAACCATCTCTCCTAGAGCTCATATTAACATCAATTGCACGACATGGTCACAGGCCTCCGGCCCAAGCATATCATACAGGAGCAATCAAACAAGTACACATATATATATGATAATTAAAATAAGACTCTTATGCTCCTGGACTAGTATAAATAACATGCCATAGAGTAGGTATGTGCAAAGTGTTCTATCACAATTCAAATCGGTAAGTTAACGCAGAAATAGTACTAACAAGTTTATTCACAGAATTAGCCTCTTTGTAACCTCAAGTATAGCCCAGATAGTTCTCAACAAAGGTACGAATACAAGAAATATTATAACTTTATGCTTCACATTCAACTCTAGGCATATAATAGCCTAAGCATTCTTCCGAGTATGAATACTTGCCTCGATGCCCGCACATGGGCTCAATAGCGCATAGCTATCACAAATAATTAACACAACTACTGCCTCCATTGAGTTTAAATAAAATACTCACCTCAAATAGGTCGTAACCCTGAAATAATATGCTTCTAAGAACTTCCGATCTCCAAATTCATAGGACACATAAATCATCATAACTGATCCCAACTCTAGCATTCGAATGACTAACACATATTTCATGCATGATCATCCCACGACAAATACTTCCATAATTCTTTCGTACCACATAGCAATAATTTGAATATCATCAGTCTATCAATCAGGTGAATACCTCAATACCGATGAACATATGTAAGCCAAAACACAATGCGCCCTCTGAAATATGCACCCTTCTCAGGGATTACCGAGCAGTTATAACATTCCTCTAAATATCTAAAACTGACCATTTTGTCCAAAATTCGTGACTTTCCCTTCAAGACTGAACTGCCACCTTGTACAAGTAAATCTTAATTCTATCATGTCATCATGTGACAAGCACAAGAATCTCATTATGAACTCTGAGTCAGCAGCAAATTATATACCCGATTAGTTAGAAACCTTTCTCTTACTTCCTTCCAGGAGGAAATCACAATACACAACACGTTCTCCACACCGGTAGAAAATATCTGGTTATAACCATGGTAGAAACCATCAAGAACACTTTAAAATTCATTTGCATATAACCAAGCTATTAGAGCTGAATCTCCCTAACTCTACCAAGCCACGCAGGTCACCAAATCCAAGAATATTGCCATCAAAATATCTGTAAAGTCACCTGACATCATAATTACCCCCATAAATTTCACGATCGAAGCACCCACTCTAAAAATACCTTATTTGAGTCTAAAGCTATTTCCTTCACCTTCTTGATCCTGAAATATAAAATACATAATGATATATTAAAAAATATCACAAGTCTTGACATCATCCAACTTAAATGTTAGATTTTGTCCTCGTGTCTTTCAGGGAACACGTGTACTATTGTTTATAAGGGCAAACCACGATGTACTCACTTTATGTATAGAGATTTCAAGGACTAATTCTTGAATTTATGTTCTCTTTTCCAATTGTCTCAAATTTCTTCTGCCCTTCACTCCAAAGTGGCGTCTCTTTGCTTTGAGGAACTTAATTTGCCATAACGGACCCAAGTTGCTTACTTGTTGTTATATCGCTTTGTTTCTACTTTGTTTTGTGAATTCATTAGTCCTGATTGTTCGATTATACGTTCGTTTGGTTGCTTTTCCGTGTTGCTTCTACTGCTCTGCTCATTCTGCTTAGCTTCATTTGAATTTATTTTCCATCTTACCTTTTTTAAAGTAAATTTTGCACGCACATGCATCTGCAGTTTAGTTTTTTTGTTTTGTTTTTTTAACATTTCTCAATTTGAGTTCCAAGTTGTCTTTGGTGTGTGTTTTATTCTATTTAATTGTAGTGAGTTTTTCTCTGTTCTTCCATTTCTTTTAATGCACCGATGGGTATCTGATAGTTTCTCTATTATTTTGGATAGTTTTTAGATGCATCCAATTTACATATAATCCACCAATGGTGTTTGATAATAGGCAATATATTTACTTTTCTACTTTAGCCAGGTATTTAACAACTGAACACATTAGTAGGCTCAATTTGTTGATCACATGCATGTCCAGAATCAGGTAACAAATGAATCAAATTGGTCAAAACAATAGAATCAGACAGGCGGCTTGCCACCATTAAGAAGATCTACCCACTTTCTCTCCGCCAACGCTCTTTTCTTTTCAAGTAAATTTTTATCAACCTTTGTTTATCAATCTCTTGATATCCCATTTCGGTATTCATTTCTGTGTTTTTTATTTCCTGTTTTATCTGTACGTATTGTCGTGATGATAGTTGAAATATCAAGAAGCTTGAATGATCAGCAAACTAAGATTCAAAATGCTTCACTTCACCTTATAAATTTTCACTCTTCTTTGATTTAGTTTATTGGTGATACGGGTTTCAAGGTTTGAGATAATGACGTAGATGTCTCTACAAGCTCGATTACCATATGTTGTAGGTAATTTGATATCTCCTTTCCGTCTGTTCACCAAGCAGAAGGATTGGTTGATTGGATTTTCGAAAGGTAACTCTGATTTAAAGCTCTATCGTTATAAAGAGAATTGGTAATGAAATTTTCCTTCGTCCAATTATATATATTGGATCATCCACGTCTGCAGAAGCTGCTATTTTCAATGCTTTTTGTTGCTTTTCTCTTTTCATTTGCCAAAATGAATCGATGTTGCTTGCTCTCTGTTATCATTGATTGCATTGCTCTACAAGACTTCGATAACACATTTTGTAATTTAGTATGTAAATTTATTCCCTTTTTTGATGACATACTGAAAAATTTGCCCTACTAACTTCTGTACTCTTCTTTCTTTTCTTGCTTATCCAGAAGTAATGAGAGGTTTATGGGCAGAAGAGTATGCAGAGATTAAAAAATATTAATTTGGAATAGATGAGAAGCAACATAATACTAATATGTACTTTTAAATTTCTTTTCTTATTCGATATATGCTATTTTGAGTGAAATCTTTTATCTGAAGTCGAGTTAAACAAGTGATACTAATGCTTGAAATAGGTTGCTTTGACATTAGTTCTCTGCCAATGTGTTGGTTTATTAATTTTTTTAAAATTAATTTGAGGTCTTACAGTATAACTGAAGAATTGAAAAGGTAATTTGGATTATCATCGGCCACTATGTAACTTTCTTTATAAGGAGATCTTAAGTTTCTTTTGTATTTTTGGCTAAGCAAATAACTTATCAAATTAATTGTCTCAGAAATTCAGGGCATCTCAGAAAATGAATTGATCTTAGTTCTGGTGAGAAGACTGTCTAGAAAAATGACTGGTGAGAAATAGTATGATAAGTTATCTTGCTTTTAGAACTATGGAATTTCCTAGTAGCTATATGCTTGACCAATCAATAAGCTATGCAGTTTCTGATAGCAAAAGCTTCTTGGACCAAGCAGACAACTGTGACTTAATTTCTGTTAAAACTCATTTATTTGGTCTCTCTTAAATTCTATAAAGGAGCATCTTTAGTTGTACAAAAGATCTTAATGAATGTATTTCGTGCCTTTATACAAGAGAACCGTAACTTAAATTGGCTGCAATAATGCCACTTCTTATGCTCACAGCTCTATACTTCTCTCCTTGATGATCCCATGTTGGCAAAATTTGGTTCCTCAATCTATTTTTTTTAGGAAAGCATATGGACAAGTTTCCATTTGATTGAGATGGGGTGAGGTTGTCTGGTATAGCTTCTTTTCATATCATGGTGGTGGAAATGGATATTAGCAAAACTTTAGCAAAGTTTAATGGCTATTCTCCGGAACACTGGTAAATGTTCGTTTTTTTTATTCCAGTTAATTTTCTCTTTATTGCTGATATGAATCATGTATTATGAAATACGATTGTAGTGTGGCTAAAGTTTGACATTCTCACAGTTTTTACCAGAAGCAAGTCCAAAAATTTAAAAAGTAACCTAACTACCGAGATTCTGTCTGGCACGATGTGTACAAATATACGTTCCATGACCTTTAGACAAGTGATTCTGCCGCGTATTTAGAACTTTTAACATATAATTTTTATACCAGTGGCTAAAAGAAAAATAGATGATCATGAAACACCAAGAGACGTGGGGAATTTCTTATGTTTTAATATTACCTATCGCTACTTCCTCCGTGTCTATCTTTTTATCTCTCTAATTCTGATTATCATGTATTTTCATTCATCAAGCTCTCTTCTAATATCAGATTTATAATGTCTGTCTTGCAGGTACTGCGTGATACTGATAGATTATGTTATCTTATTCCTTTCCTATCATCACCTCATCAGATGAACGAGTCATTTATGTTATTGTTGTTGAAGTTATGTCTTTCTACGCGTGAAAGCACAAAAGAGATTTTCTTAATTAATCTCCGAGACATAGGCGTATTCAAAATTTTATGTTTATGGGTGTCACGCCCCAAAACCAAGGAGCGCGACCGGCGCTCAAACCCGGCCGAGCAAGCCTATTAGATTTTCTTCTATCCAAATTCATTCACGAAAAAAGAGAATATATATCTTCATTAATCAAACAATAAAGTGATCATGACTGCAATACCCATTTCTTACTATTAGTTACTTTATTTTAAAGTCTCAATTCCACACAGTTTTCATAATCTGAAGTGAAAATAGTAATTGAAGCACAACACAACGAGTTTGACTTCCCCAGCACCAATATACAACCCACACTGTGTCTACGGAACCTCTATAGATAAAGAAGAGTACAATGATAATGCCGGCAACAAGGCCCCGGCTATACCTCAAACAGAATACACAAAGTACAAAAGATTCATGACCCCAGGATGAAGTGGGACTCACCAAGTCAGCTGGGAAGAAGGTGCACTGCTATCACTGATCAATATACCCTGTTGTAGAACCACCTACATCCATTTAAAGATGCAGCGCCCCCGGCAAAAGGGACGTTAGTACTGTCGAATAGCACTACTATGTATAACTAAACACCCTCTCAATAGAATGACAAATAATACAAATAAGATTATCACAATATCAATGGAAGCCTTATTCAACATTAAACTTTAATTTAGGATCAAGACAGTGTTCAAATTAATTTCCATATCTCACATTGGGAGATTTTTAATATCGATATACCATTGTCCACAATACCATTATTCACAATATTAGTACCACTGTACTTTCAGTACGGAGTCCGATCATGACCCGACCGACTACGCTATCTCATTAGAGACATCGACCACAATTACTCTTAATATCAATACCGCCATCTTTAACACGGAGTCCTATCACGACCCGATCTGCTAGGCTATCCATTAGGGACATCGATCACAATCACCATTTCAATTATAATTTCCAGCACAATCATCACCATGTGTACGTCATGGTATCTGATCATGAGTCGATCGACAAGGCTGTCTTATTCGAGACATCAACCTTTTTGTATCCATCATCGCATTTCATACTTCTTTCACCTAATTATATAATCATTCTTGGGACGTTGGTCGTATTTAGTATTTTATGCTCACCTTTTCACTTTCAAACATCAACGCCATCATTACCAACAACAACAATTCAATTCAAGGTGTGTAGTACACATGTGAGCAATTAAGAGTCTAAGGCACATAGAGATATTTCATAAAATTTGGCATAATAGCCTTCGTTTGAACTTGACTAGAAGTCGAAACATTATTAATGCACAGCCCATACTTGAACAGATCTTCAATTGATAACATAACATGAATAAAGCATTTAGGATACTTATTGAACATATAACTCTCAACCTAATCTTACTCGGAATAGCCAATTGTATAATGAACCACTCGGGACTTACATAATTTACATGAATGTCGTGTGATTCAATTCTAAGAGAAGAGTTTAGCCAACATACCTCAATTGAGCTTCCTTATACTCTAAAATGTTCTGTAATTCTTAGGAACTTCAATCTATCGTAGAAATATAACAAATTGAATCAAAATTAGGAAGTTGCTCATGGTTCTAGCTCATTTGAGCATTTTATCAAATACTAGGTGTGCATTAAGGTTTCAAGGTTCTTTTATGGAGGATTCCATCATCCCACAACCAAATCTTTACCATTTTTAGCTCAACAATCTTCCTACACCCTTTGATAACATATGCGTGTAAAATAAACAACTCTTATGACCAAATATTATCTTGTTAATTACCCATTTCTAGACAAATTCTAAATTTAGGGTTAGGGTGAAGAATCTTACCTTTAGGATGAAGACCTTGTGGGTTTTCCTTGTTAAGCTTCCAAGATTTGAGCAAAAATTGAAGAATCAATTATTGAGGAACACCTTCTCACTCTATGGCACTCTCTCTCACTCTAAAATGTCAACTTTTGGCTCAAAATGGCCCACAGCGTGTATTTAACGAAGTAGGATCGGGTTTTAAAAATCTAAAAATGGAGCTCCGGAAGAAGGTCTGCGATCGCATAATCAATATGTGCACCATATATCGGTCGCATAATTGGTGTCCAGAACCGACAAAAATCTGTCTATATCTACGGTCACTATGCGGCCCGCAGACCTGTTCTGCGGTCGCATAATGAAATACAGAACAGTTATGCGGTCGCATAATCGACCGCAGAACAGTTATACGGTTGCATAATCGACCGCATAATTTCATCCAAACTGACCCTCTCTTGCCTCACTTCTGCGGCGATTATGCGGCCCGCAGAGTGATTCTGTGGTCGTTTAATGGACCGCAAAAACGCATTTTGCTGCAAAAAGTTTTTCTTTACTTTTCAATGCATTGTTCAACCTAAAATGTCCGAGCCGCGGCAGGCAAGCTCACCGCGAATAATTTCTACAATCCTCAAACACGTAAGCCTAGTCCGGCACCATGAAAATATTATTTTTCCTTTGCAAAATTTTACAAGGCCGTACATTTTCCCCCACTTAGGATCATTCATCCTCGAATGAGGGTCAAAATCTGTTATTAACATCTTATGCAGCTCAATATTTTCATACCACACACCAACAACCCCAAATTTGACTAACTCCCTAAATTTTTAAAACTTTCGCCAGAGTTTTTCTTGTAACTAGGCCTATCCACCTGTCAGAGAGCCCCAGAAACACATCTTTAAAATATATACATAATCCAACAACGTAACATAACATAAAACAACACCAACTGTGGCCTCACAAGAAATTATATTACCAAAACGGAACATCCTTAACTTCAAATTTACAAATCATACATAATTCGTAGAAAGTATCTCTTAGCATTTTCATAAGGCACAACTCATAAATACATGGTTATTCAAATAAATAAGGATACTTTTTCTTCATTTCTTCCTCGGCCTCCCAAGTAGCCTCTTCAACCTGTCGGTTTCACCATAACACTTTCATGGAGGCAATTTCTTTATTTCTCAATTTTCGGACTTGTCGCTCAATAATAAAAACCAAAATCTCTTCGTAAGTCAATTTCCCATTTACCTCAATAGTTTCAACCGGAACAATGAGTGTCGGATCTCCAACTACTTTCTTCAACATAGACACATAAAATACCGGGTGTACTAATAATATCTCAGGTGGTAGCTCAAGCTTGTACGCTACCTCACCGATCCTCTGAATGATTTTGTATGGTCCGACATACCTCGAACTCAATTTCCCTTTCTTACCAAATCGCATTACACCCTTCATGGGGGAAACTTTTAAGAATACCCAATCATCTTCTTTGAACTCCAAATTCCTACGACGAACATCCGAATAGGATTTCTGATGACTTTAAGCAGTCTTCAATCGTTCCCTATCAACTCTGCTTCACTAATTTCGAACTACCCACTGGGAGATCTATATCTCCTACCATATAAAGCCTCAAACGGTGCCATTTGAATGCTAACGTGCTAGTTGTTGTTGTAGGCAAATTTTATGAGTGGTAAATGATCATCCTAACTAGCTTTGAAGTCGAGAACGCAAGTACGCAACATATCCTCAAGTGTCTGAATAGACCGTTCTGTCTGCCCATCAGTCTACGGGTGAAAGGTTGTACTAAGATTTGCATGGGTACCCAAACCTTGCTGAAACTTCTTCCAAATATTAGCAGTGAATTGTACTCCCCGATCAGAAATGGTGGAAACTGGAGTGCCTTGCAACCTGACTATTTCTTTGATATAAGACTGAGCATGCCGTTGTGTCGGTAGACTTAACCGGCAAAAGGTGTGCTGATTTCGTTAGTCGATCCACAATCACCCAAATCGAGTCAAACTTAGGTGGAGTGCATGGTAAGCCTACCACAAAATCTATATTAATCATTTTCCACTTTTACATTGGAATTTTTATGTTCTGTGCCAACCCACCGGGCCTTTGGTGTTCGGCCTTTACTTGCTGACAATTCGAACATCTTGCCACAAAGTCCGCCACATTTCTCACCATATCATCCCACCAATAGACTTCCTTAATATCATGATACATTTTTGTAGAACCCGGGTGCACGGAATACCTAGAAGTATGAGCTTCAGTCATAATTCTTTCACGGAGATCATCCACGTTTGGAACACATAGTCGTCCTTGGTACCTTAGTGTACCATCATCTATGCCAAGAGAAAAGACCATGGTCTTATGTTTATGGATTCCCTCTTTTAGTTGTGCCAACAATGGATCATTGTATTGTTTCTCCTTAACTTCCACAACAAGTGATGATTCAGCCCTATTTTATACAATCAGCCCTCCCTCACTAGAGTCCGCAAGACGAACTCCCAAACTAGCCAATCAGTGCACTTCCTTGGCCAATGGCCTTTGATATGCCTCCAAGTGAGCTAAACTACCCATGGATTTCCAGCTAAGAGCATCTTCCACAACATTGGGCTTTTCCGGATGATATAGAATATCAATGTCGTAGTCCTTGAGTAACTCAAGCCATCTTCTCTACCTCATATTCAATTCCTTATGCTTGAAAATATATTGAAGGCTCTTATGGTTCGTGAATATATCCACATGGACCCCATATAAATAATGACGCCAAATTTTCAATGCAAATACCACTGCCGCAAGTTCTAAATCATGTGTTGGATAGTTTATTCCATGATTCTTGAGTTGCCTAAAAGCATATGCTATAACCTTGCCATGTTGCATTAATATACATCCAAGCACGATTCTTGAAGCATCACAATATACCACAAATTCATCTATACCCTATGGTAGAGTCAACACCGGTGCCTAGTCAATCTTGCTTTCAACTCCTGAAAACTCTTTTCACAAATATCTGACCATTGGAACTTAATTGCCTTCTGCGTCAATTTAGTCAGTGGAGAGGCAATAGTAGAAAACCCCTCCACAAATTTTCTGTAATATCCAGCTAAGCCTAATAAACTGTGAATCTCTATTGGAGTTGTAGGCCTCGGCCAATTCTTCACAGTTGAAATTTTTTGAGGATCAACCTTAATTTCCTCACTAGAGATTATATGACCCAAGAATATGACCGACTCAAGCCAAAATTCACACTTTAAAAACTTTGCATATAACTGGTGTTGATGTAGGGTTTGCAGAATTATCCTGAGATGATTGGCATGGTCTTCTCGACTTAGTGAATATACAAGAATATCGTCAATGAACACTATCACAAAGGAATCGAGGAATGGCTTGAAAACTCGGTTCATAAGATCCATGAAAGCTGCTGGGAAATTTGTTAGCCCAAAAGACATCACCAGAAATTCAAAATGCTCATACCGGGTCCTAAAAGCTATTTTCGGAATATCCCGCTCCCTGATCTTCAATTGGTGATACCCGGATCTTAAATCAATCTTAGAGAAGTACCTGACACCTTGCAATTGATCAAACAAGTTGTCTATCCTTGGCAGTGGGTATTTATTCTTGATTGTGACCTTATTAAGCTGTTGATAGTCAATACACATTCTCAGTGACCCATCTTTCTTCCTTACAAAAAGGACCGGTGCGCCCCAAGGCGACACACTCGGCCGGATGAAACCCTTTTTCTACCAAGTCCTTCAACTGCTCCTTTAGTTCTTTCAATTCTGCTGGTGTCATTCTATAGGGTGGAATAGATATAGGATACGTGTCTGGCATCACATCAATCCCAAAATTAATCTCCTTGTCTGGTGGGATCCCAGGGAGATCTTCCAGAAAGACTCCCAGAAATTCATTCATAACAGGCATGGACTCAAGTGTAGATGCCTCACCATCAGTGTCCGTAACTCAGACCAAATGGTAAATACACCCCTTATTGAGCATTTTCGTGGCCTTAAGATAATAAATAAGCCTATCATTCGGCACTACATCATCGCCCTTCCATAACTGGCTCGTTTGAAAATTTGAACTTAACAGTCTTGGTTCGGCAATCAAGCTTGGCAAAACACGAATAAAGACAATCCATCCCCATTATCACATCAAAATCGACCATTCTCAATTCAATAATATCGGTCACGGTGTCCCGACCGCTCAACGTGACAACAAAATCCCTATAGGCTCTTATGGCCAAAATAGACTTACCAACCGGAGTAGATACAAAGAACGACTCATGAAGCTGTTCTGGTTCTAGACTAAATTCCATAGCAACATAAGGAGTGACATATGATAAAGTAGAACCTGGATCGATAAGAGCATACACATCATGAGATTGGACAGCCAATATACCTTACGCGAATCTCATGTGATAATCCCACACACTCAGGCTACCTTCCCTTAGGTTCTCAAACTCCGCAGCACGGGTTGCCTTAGTCTCGGCAGGCAAGAAATGATCAATGAAAGCATCGGCAAACTCACCCCAAATCATCGGAGGGCTACTTTCTTTACGGGAATCCTCCCATAGTTCGAACCAAGAATATGCCATCTCTTTCAGGCGGTAGGAGGCCAATTCCACTGCCTCTGTTTCAGTAGCACGCATAACTCGGAGAGTCTTGTGCATCTCATCAATGAGGTCCTGGGGGTTCTCCTCTGGGTTAGTATCCGTGAACACTGGAGGATCGAACTGGAAAAACTTGTTCACCTTAGAACTAGTAGAATCCCCTGGTTGACTGAAAGAAGTGGGTGTAACATTAGATATCCGGGCCTGGGAAGCCACTATCTGGGCCAACATCTGTATGGCTCCCCTAAGATCAACATCAGAAACACCATAATCAGAAGCTGGAACTGGAGGTGGAATTGTTATATCAGTTGGAGGGACCATTGCACCCTCAGTAGGTGTAGGGACAGGTGCGGTCTGATCAGTTGTAGTAGAGTAAGGCAGTGAAGTAACTGGAGGAATATTCTCACTCCTCGGGTGTTCACCTGCATCATCAATTATAGGGTCAACTATCATTCATGGGGTGACATTGGCTCTTTGGCCAGTTCTTGCCTTCTTCTTAGGTGCCATGTACTGAAATAGAGCACGAGTTAAAGGAGGAACAATCTTACCATCAGCTTTATCGCATGATCGAGAACCTGAAAGAAGGGTATTATTCCTAAATGCCCATGTAGCATCCTAATTATAGATGTGGTCGACAACACACCGATAATAAGGCATGTACTAGACACAACTCTGAGACATCCTAGGACACTTTAAAATCTTAGACTCTGATACCAAGCTTGTCACGCCCCAAAACCAAGGAGCACGACCGGCGCTCAACCGAGTGAACCCGACTGAGAAAGCCTATTAGATTTTCTTCTACCCAAACTCATTCATGAATAAAGAGAATATATATCTTCATTAATCATACAATAAAGTGATCATGTCTACAATACCAATTTCTTACTATGATTTACTTCATTTTAAAGTTTCAATTCCACACACATTTATCATAATCTGAAGTGGAAATAGTAATTCAAGCACAACACAATGAGTTTGACTTCCCCAGCACTAATATACAACACACACTATGTCTATGAAGACTCTATAGATAAAGAAGAGTACAGTGATAATGTCGGCAATAAGGCTCTGACTATACCTCAAACAGAATACACAAAGTACAAAAGATTCATGACTCCGGGATGAAGTGGGGCTCACCAAGTCAGTCGGGAAGAAGGTGCACTGCTATAACTGATCAATATCTCCTGCTGTAGAATCACCTGCATCCATTCAAAGATGAAACACCCCCGGCAAAAGGGACGTTAGTACTGTCGAATAGCACTAGTATGTATAACTAAACACCCTCTCAATAGAATGACAAATAATACAAACAAGATTATCATAATATCAATGGAAGCCTTAATCAACATCAAACCTCAATTTAGGATCAAGATAGTGTTCAAATTAATTTTTATATCTCACATTGGGAGATTTTTAGTATCGATATACCATTGTCCACAATACCATTATTTACAATATCAATACTACCGTACTCTCAGCACGGAGTCCGATCACGACCCGACCGACTAGGCTATCTCATTAGAGACATCGACTACAATTACTCTCAATATTAATACCACCGTCTTTAACACGGAGTCCGATCATGGCCCGATCGGTTAGGCTATCCAGTAGGGACATCGATCACAATCACCATTTCAATTACAATTTCCAGCACAATCAACACCATGTGTGCGGCATGGTGTCCGATCACGACCCGATCAGCTGGGCTGTCTTATTAGAGACATCAACCTTTTTGTATCAATCATCGCATTTCATACTTCTTACACCTCTTTACATTTTAATTGCACTAATGGCCATAATTATATAATCATTCTTGGCATGTTGGCCGTATTTAGTATTTCATGCTTACCTTTCACTTCAAACATCAACTTCATCATTACCAACAACAACAATTCAATTCAAGGTGTGTAGTACACATGTGAGCAATTAAGAGTCGAAGGCACATAGAGATCTTTCATAAAATTTGGCATAATAGCCTTCGTTTGAACTTGACTAGAAGTCGAAACATTATTAATGCACAGCCCATGCTTGAACAGATCTTCAATTGATAACATAACATGAATAATGGACCGCAAAAACGCATTTCGCTTCTATATATTTTCCTTTACTTTCCATTGCATTGTTCAACCCAAAAAGTCCGAGCTCGCCGCAAATAATTTCTACAATCCTCAAACACATAAGTCTAATCCGGCACCATGAAACATTATTTTTCCTTTGCAAAATTTTATGGGGCCTTACAATGGGTTCTTATATCGATGTTAAATTAATATATTATAATAACCGGATTAAAGAATTGAGTTTCTTACTAAATATTCTTATACATTGAATAATTTTCTTAATATAAATATAGAATCTAGCCAAAAGCTACTGGTTTCCGGAACCCATACTCATACCTTTTAGATCGCCCCTGCTCCGAGACCCGTAATAAAGAGCTCTTTTCCCTGGTTTCACAAGCATAATATTATTAAGTCAAAAGATTCATCCGTTGCTCTATACAACTTATTGGAATGCGAGATAATTTCAAATACCAGTATTTTGTTCCAGCAAATTTCTTCTGAAATGTGAATTACTCCCTTCTTATGGAGGGAAGATAGATGAGTAATTGATTAGCTTTGGATTCACTTTTAGGTCAGTCGGAATTTGGGGTACTATTCCTCAAAAGAATATAGTCAGTTAAAGTGTGGGGTGTTTCTAGCTTTTTACCATAACTATGACATCTCCGTTTCTTTTTTAAATACAGCATGAGACGGGAAGAGTAGTGTTGTATCATGAAATAATTAGATTATGAAAATACATGCCAAATACTAATAAAGTGTTGCTCAATCATGAGCTCTTGGCTTTAGCATTACTCTATGCGGTCAAAATCGGTTTTGCCCTTCATATAATTAGTCAAGATTGGAACATGATGGGCCGATGGTCGTTTTCATCATACCGAAATGAGATCTGAAACCAGATTACCAAGCTCAAGATTCAGGAACAGATCAATACCGAGCTCGAAGTCATTATCGAGCTCTAGCCCAAATCGAACTATGATGTGAAGTCCGTTGTCGAACTCAAGATCCGAGCCCGAGTCAATACCGAGACCGAGTCAATACCGAATCCGAGTTAGTATTGAGCTCGAGTCAGTATCGAGCTCGAAATCTGGAGATTGACCAATATCAAGTCCGACCAAGATCGAGCTAAGCGACAAGAGCCGTTGTAGCCGCACTTGAGGAGAGAATCTCGGCGGGAATTAAGGAAAAGCTAAATTACCTAATCTATCATAGGATCCCCACTATGTATTTTTTTATTATATCCAAAGTAGGATCCATCCACTATAAAAGAGTGGCTATCATTTCTATAAGAGGCAATTGGAACATTAAGGCATCTACACACTCCCTTATTGAAAAGATTATTGATATTCATATATAGATACAGGAGAGATTATCCTTTTGTAAGCCTTGTACATTGATTCATCTTGCTTGTTCATAAATCATATTCTACTCAATTTAGTTTGTATTTCATTCCTTTTTTACAGTCAATATTCGATATATTTCTACTTACTTTTTCGATTTGTACTAAGCTATACCACATATCCTTAGAGCTACGTATAAATTCAACTCTATCAGTTTTTCGGGTAAACAGTTTGGCGCCCACCGTGGGGCTAAGGATAATAGTGGTTATTTGGTACGAATCTCTGTGAAATACACTATTTTACACTTGCTCTTGAAAGTGTCTTTTATTTCAGGTTGAAAACGACGAATTCTCAATTAATGGCCCTACCTATCGACAATGAAGCTGGCCTTCAAGATAAGAACAATAACTTAACCCTCGGGGGTGGAAGGCCACTCGTCAATCCCGTTGGAGCTCGGGTCAAAGAGATAATAGACGTTAATTCACGTGTGACCATCGAGGCAAACCAACGTTTCGACCCTAAAAATAGCATTCAAGGTGGAACTCGATCTGCAGCTCGAAATACCCAAAACTCTGAGGAAACCAGACTCAGCTTGCGTATGATTTTCGAAATGTTGCAAGCTCAACAAGTAGCAATAGCCTAGTTGCAGAGCCAAACCTAGGAACCAACCAGGCTCGAGCCTAGTCCACCCCAAGAAATCACCCATAAAATGGGGCCAACTTTAGTAAGGTCAAACGAGCAAGAATCGGGGACTAATCTCGAAATTGTTAAGATGCTCGAGGAACTGACGAAATGAATAGAGTTAGGAGAAAGGAGGATTGAAGCAAATGACAAAAAGGTGGAAATGTATAACTCCAGGGTTAATCAGATCCCGGGGCGTCACCAATATTGAAAGGCTTGGATTCCAAAAAATACGTACAAAATCCCTTTCCCCCGAGCGCAGCTCCGAAACCGATCCCCAAAAAGTTTCACATGCCTGAAATTCCTAAATATAATGGAATGACTGACCCCAACGAACACGTCACCTCTTACACATTTGCCATTAAAGGGAACGACCTAGAGGACGATGAGATCGAATCTGTATTATTGAAAATTTTGGTGAAACCCTGTCAAAGGGAGCAATGATATGGTATCATAATTTACCGTCTAACTCTATCGATTCAAGGTAAGACAAAAAGATACGAGATGCTAAGAGAATTCGTATCTCGTTTCCAAATGGAACGAATGGACCTACCACCAGTCACAGACGATTGGGTTGTTCAAGCTTTCACTCAAGGTCTGAACGAACGAAACTCGATAGCTTCACGATGGTTGAAGCAGAACCTGATCGAGTACCCAGTTGTTACCTAGGCCGATGTTTACAATCGGTATCAATCAAAGATTAGAGTCGAAGTCGACCAGTTAGGTTCTAGGTCCGTTATTAAAGGGGATGTCAACAGAGAATAAAGGCCGACCGGGGACAGATACTGCCCGTATAGTGGAGATTATAGAGGCAACGAACCAAGACATAACCTCGTACAGAGCAATAAAAGAAGTGATCGAGCCCAAGGATATCGGGGGCTGATGAACAAGAATGGGTTTGACATGCATACTGGACCTAAGGAAGCACCGCGGTTATCGAAATATAATTTCAACATCGATGCATCCGCCATCGTGTCAGCTATCGGACGCATCAAAGATACTAAATGGCCTCGACCTCTATAGATCGATCCAGCCCAGAGGAATCCCAATAAAATGTGCGAATATCATGGCACTCATGGCCACAGAATGGAAGATTACGGGTAATTGAGAGAGGAGGTAGCCTGGTTATTCAATAAAGGGCAGCTTCGAGAATTTTTAAGTGACCGGGCCAAAATTCATTTCAAAAACAAGGATTTCAGAAGACAAAACGAACTAGAAGAGCCACAACACATCATCCACATGATCATCGGTGGGATCGATATCCCCCAGGGGCCGGTGCTTAAGCGCATTAAGATGTCGATTGAAAGAGAAGCAATCTCGGTCTCAGGATTACACACCTAAATTAACCTCGTCCTTTAGTGATGAAGACGCAGAAGGAATCATACAATCCCATAACGATGCACTAGTAATATTTGTACTTATGAATAAAACTCAAGTTAAGCGTGTGTTAATTGATTCAGGTAGTTCGTCCAATATTATTAGATCGAAGGTCGTAGAGCAACTCGGTCTACAGGATCAGGTCGAGCCTACAACCCTAGTTCTAAATAGATTCAATATGGCATGTAAAACTACTAAGAGAGAGATAATCCTTCAAATAAACGTGGACGAGACCATCAAAGAAACGAAGTTCCACGTGATCGAAGGCGACATGAGGTATAACGCTCTTTTTGGAAGGTCATGGATCCACAATATGAGAACCGTACCCGCGACCCTCCACCAGGTTCTGAAATTCCCAACATCGGAGGGAGTCAAAACGATATACGGAGAGCAACCAGCAGCAAAAGAAATGTTTGAAATCGATGAGGTGATTCCGATATCTACACAATCATCGACAAAGGGATCAAATTCGAAGGAGGAACAACATACCAAATAGCAATCACAAACGCTAGCCTCGACCCAACTAGAGAATCAGAAGACTGATAAAGATGATGACTATGGGATCCCTCGATCCTTTGTGGTCCCCGATGATATAGATGCTACCCAGTTAACAGTTGAAGAACTGGAACAAATCACGCTAGTCAAACATCTGCCCGATCGAAAGGTATACCTAGCCACGGGGTTAGATCCCAAGCTCGGGAAAAAGCTTATTCAATTTCTTATATCTAACATGAACTATTTCGCTTGGTCCCATCTCGACATTACAGGGATCCCACCGGAGATAGCCACTTATAGACTAAGCTTGAATCCAAAATTCCGTCCGATAAATCAAAAAAGAAGGCCCCAATTCGACATCAAACATGCCTTCATCAAAGACGAGGTAACCAAACTTCTTAAAATAGGATCCATTCGAGAAGTTAAATACCCCGAATGGCTAGCAATGGTGGTTGTGGTCCCTAAAAAAGGAAACAAACTTAGAATGTGTATAGATTATAAAGACTTGAACAAAGCATGCCCTAAGGATTCCTTTCCTTTTCCTAGCATCGATCGTATGATCAATGCCACGATTGGACACGAGACTCTCCGTTTTCTCGATGCCTACTCTGGGTACAACCAGATACAAATGAACCCGGAGGATTAAGAAAAGACCCCGTTTGTCACCAAGTACGACACCTATTGTTATAACGTAATACCATGCGGTCTAAAAAATGCTGGTGCAACTTATCAACACCTAGTAAATCAAATATTTGAAAAACAAATAGGAAAATCAATGGAAGTTTATATTGATGACATGTTAGTTAAGTCCCCGCGAGCAGAGGACCATTTAAAACATTTGTAGGAAACTTTCGACGTGCTAAAGAAGTACAATATAAAGTTCAACCCCGAAAAATGTGCATTCGGGGTTGACTCGGGCAAGTTTCTTGGTTTATGGTATCCAACCGAGGAATCAAAGTTAACCCAGATAAAATCAAAACTATAGAGGACATCACGGTAGTGAGTAATGTGAAGGTCGTGTAAAGGCTAATGGGGAGAATAGCCTCCTTGGGACGATTCAGTTCAAGACCCTCAGATAGGAGCCGCCGATTGTTCTCACTGCTTAAGAAGAAAAGCAACTTTGCATGGACTCTGGAATGCCAACACGCTTTGGAAGAACTAAAGCGGTATTTATTGAGCCCTCCTCTGCTTCATACCCCGAAAGTGGACGAATAATTTTACTTGTACTTAGCTGTCTCGGAGATAGCGGTAAGTGGAGTCCTGGTTTGGGAAGAACGAGGTACGCATTCCCTATTTATTATGTCAGTCGGACCTTAGGCGAGGCCGAAACTAGATATCCACACTTAGAAAAATTAGCGCTTGCTTTAATAAGCGCCTCTAGGAAATTAAAACCATATTTTCAATCTCACCTGATACGTGTTGTAACAACTTATCCTCTTCAAAATATTTTGTGCAAACTCGAGCTTTCGGGATGATTTGCCAAATGGGCCATAGAGATCGGCGGGTACGATATCGAGTATCGACCCCGAACCGTTATGAAGTCTCAAATCTTGGAATACTTCGTGGCTGACTTTTCGCCAAACCTCATACCCGAAATTGAAAGAGAGCTACTTATAAAATCGGGAACCTCTTCGGGAGTCTGGACCCTTTTTATGGACGATGCCTCGAATGCGAAGGGGTCCGGATTAGGCATTGTACAAAAATCACACACAGGTAATGTAATTAGACAGCCTATCAGAACTACGAAATTGACTAACAATGAGGCCGAGGATGAGGCCATGATTGCAGGTCTCGAACTGGCTAGAAGCTTGGGAGCAGAGATCATAGAGGCTACGTATGATTCCCTCCTTGTAGTCAATCAGGTTAACGGGACCTTCGAAGTTCGAGAAGATGGAATGCAGAGGTACTTGGATAAATTATAGGTGACTCTACATCGATTTAAGGAATGGACCTTGCAGCACGTACCCCGAGAACAAAACAGCGAGGCCGGCACTCTTGTGAACTTAGGTTCATCGGTCGAAGATGACGAACGCAAATTGGGGACTTTCGTACAACTCATAAAATCGATGATCGAAGAAGGTCACGCCGAGATATATTCCACAAGTCTAACTTGGGATTGGAGAAATAGATATATAGAGTGCTTCAAGAATGGGAAGCTTCCATCAGATCCAAAGGAATCGAGGGCTTTGCGCACAAAGGCAGCACGATTCACCATATCCGAAGACGGAACACTATTTAGAAGGACTTTTGATAGACCATTGGCAATATGTTGGGACCAGGAGATACCGATTACATACTCCGGGAAATTCACAAGGGCACTTGTGGAAACCATTCTGGTGCCTACTTGCTGGTCCATAATGCGATCAGAGCAGGGTATTATTGGACCGATATGAGCAAAGATACGAAGGAGTTCATTCGAAAATGTGACAAATTCCAAAGACATGCGCCCGTGATTCGTCAACCCGGAGAGCCACTCCATTCGGTCCAATCTCTATGGCCTTTCATGAAATGGTGGATGGACATCGTCAACCTCCTCCCATCGGCCCCAGGTAAAGCTCAGTTTATTTTGTTTATGACTGATTACTTTTCTAAATGGGTTGAAGCACAGGCTTTCGAAAAAGTCAGAAAAAAAGAAGTGATAGACTTCATTTGGAACCACATCATATGTCGATTCGGCGTGCCAGCCGAGATTATATGTGATAATGTAAAAACATTCATTGGCACCAAAGTAACTAAATTTCTCGAGGATCATAAAATCAAAAGGATCCTATCAATACCGTACCATCCCAGCAGAAACGGATAAGCCGAATCGACCAACGAAACCATCATCCAAAATCTTAAGAAGAGATTGACCAACGCCAAAGGAAAATGGAGAGAAATAGTGCCCGAGGTCCTATGGGCATATCGTACAACATCGAAATCCAGTACCGGAGCAACACCATTCTCGTTGGTTTATGGCGCCGAAGCTTTGATCCCGGTTGAGGTCAGAGAACCTAGCATCAGGTTTCGATATGCAACAAAGGAGTCGAATAACGAGATCATAAACACGAGCCTTGAATTATTGGACGAAAGACGAAAGGCCGCTCTCGTCCTATTGGCCGCCCAAAAATAACGGATCGAAAGATACTACAATCGAAGAACCAATCTTCAATATTTTAAAATCGGAGACTTGGTACTAAGGAAACTCACCCTCAATACCCGAAATCCGAATGAAGGAAAACTGGGTTTGAACTGATAAGGACCATATCAGGTCCTCGAAATCGTCGGAAAGGGGTCCTACAAGCTCGGCGTGCTAAATGGCAAACAACTACCGAGCAATTGGAACGTTTTGCACCTAAAACGATATTACTGCTAAGGTACGACCCTCCCATGATCATTTATATTTCGAAATTAACCCTTGCAGGTGTTCGACCAGAAACATGAATGGATTATTCAACTCAAAGCCTTTAGGTCTGAAAGCACGCGTTGCACTCTTTTTCCCTTAAACTGGTTTTATTCCAAATAGGTTTTTCGACAAGGTTTTTAATGAGGCAACCATTGATCTTGCTTACTTAGAACAGCTTAACAGTATCCGAGGCCTCTTTACAATCAACCTCGAATACTGGGGGCATTACCCTCGAATATATTAAGTTCGATGTAAGAAAGTTACATCATGGCAACAGGGTTTCGATAGGAAAATTTATAATGGTCAAAACGAACCATGCCCGTGTAGATTGCTCGAGCCCTGGCACAAAACATGAAATGTATAATTGACTTGTAAAGAGAAATTTCTTCTTTACCGATACCTCATATCTCAGAAAGATTTTTCTATTTCATGGTCTATTAAGCAAACAGGCTCAAGGGCTGACCATGATCGGAGTTTGAACAATTACCCCATAAATCGGGGACTGCCAACCAAAGAATCAACGAGATCAAGCTCCACATAAAGCCTAAGGGCTACATTATTTAGAGTTCGAGCAAACACTCACTCGACCATCGAGCCTAAGGTATATTCTTATTTCGAGTTCGAGAAAATCCTCACTTGACTATAAAGCCTAAGGGCTATATTACTTCGAGTTCGAGCAAACACTCACTCGACCGATAAACCTAAGGGCTAGATTACTTCGAGTTCGAGCAAGTCCTCACTCGGCCACTAAGCCTAAGGGCTATTCTTATTTCAAGTTTGATCAAATTCTTACTCTACTACAAAGCCCTAGGGCTGCCTTATATTGAGTTCGAGCAAACACTCACTCGACCGATAAGACTAAGGGCTACATTACTTCGTGTTCGAGCAACACTCACTCGACCATAAGGCCTAAGAGCTATATTACTTCGAGTTCGAGCAAGTCCTCACTCGGCCACTAAGCCTAAGGGCTATTATTATTTCGAGTTCGAGCAAATCCTCACTCAACTATAAAGCCTAAGGGCTACCCTAACTCGAGTTCGAGCAACCATTCTCACTCGAGGACTATCTATCGAGCCCAAGGGCTGCCATTAATTCAAGTTCGAGAAATCATTTTCACTCGACTACAAATCCTAAGGGCTACCATATTTCGAATTCGAGTAAACACTCACTCATAAAGCCTAAAGGCTACATTACTTCGAGTTCGAGCAAGTTATCACTCGGCCACTAAGCCTAAGTGCTATTCTTATTTCGTGTTCAAGCAAACACTCACTCGACCATAAAGCCTAAGGGCTTCATTACTTTGAGTTCGAGCAACACCCACTCGACCTTAAGGCCTAAGGGCTACATTACTTCGAGTTAGAGCAAACACTCACTCGACCATAAGGCCTAAGGGCTACATTACTTCGAGTTCGAGCAAGTCCTCATTCGGTCACTAAGACTAAGGGCTATTCTTATTTCGAGTCCGAGCAAATCCTCACTCGACTATAAAGCCTAAGGGCTACATTACTTCGAGTTCGAGCAAACACTCACTCGACTGATAAGCCTAAGGGCTACATTACTTCGAGTTCGAGCAAGTCCTCACTCGGTAACTAAGACCAACGGCTACCTTATTTCGAGTTCGAGTAAACACTCACTCATAAAGCCTAAGGGCTACTTAATTCGAATTCGAGCAAACACTCACTCGACCATAAAGCCTAAAGGCTACGTTACTTCAAGTTCGAGCAAATACTCACTCAACCATAAAGCCTAAGGGCTAATCTTAATTCGAGTTCGAGCCAAAGGGTGGATAATATCGACCCTTGAAATCCTAATCAAGCAAACCCCTTGTTCATTGCCAAGACACAATAGATTGTATACGATCAAACAATGGCCGTATCGACCTAATTCGAGAACCCAAAGGGCTATCGTACTTTTGAGTTCGAGAAATTATCCTCGCTCAATTAAACTCTAAGGGCCACCCTACTCCGAGTTCGAGTAAGTACTCACTCGACTAGTCCGACATCGATCAAATTACCTAAAGCCTCGAACTTATGAACAAAATTTTCACAAGGCACAGAATGAAATAAAGGCAAGACGGAAAAGAAAGAGATCTATATATATATATATATATATGAATATATTTACATGGTCCGATCAGGACCCTACACAAAAGATCAAAAATAAAAAATCCTAAGGTTCCTGATTTTCCCCGGGGGCAGTTTCTTCTCCATCGAGGTCCTCCCCGCTCTCAGACCCGCTTTTTCTCTCCTCATCATCATCGTCATCATTGGAGGCCAGTGCTGCAGCTTCAGATTCACACTCTTTAGCCTTTATTATCTCGTCGGCTAGATCGAAACCTCGAGCGTGGATCTCCTCAAGGGTTTCCCTCTAAGATTGGCATTTGGCGAGCTCTGCAATCCAATATGCTTGAGTTTGAGCTATCTCGGCTGCCTCTCTCGCTTGTACTTGAGCAGCTTTAGCATCGACTCGGTAGACGACCACGATCGCATCTGCCTCGGCTTTAGCTTTTCAGATTGAGATTGGGCCTTTTCAAGTACGGAAGCCAGCCGAGCTTCGAGCTTCGCTATTTTCTTTTGCTAAGCCGAGCACTTTTCTTTCATGCCTCGAAGCAGACTTTCGGCCAATGATAATTGGGATAAGGCTGTCTTTTTTTCTGCAGCAAAGTGGTCCATACCTTTTTTCCACCCTAAGTTCTCCACCTTTATCATGTCGACCTCCTCACGGAGTTGCCCGATCATCTCGATCTTCTGTTGTAGCTGTGAGATCTAAATATTAGCCACCGTCTCCGAATCGAGCCCATGAGTTTTTAAGATTGTCATTACCTGCTCGGTCAGGTCGGTCTGATCTTGGTAAGCCTTGGCCAACTCGGCTCGGAGGCCCTTGGTCTCTTCTTCGTTTTGCCCACAGAGAAGTCTAAAGGAATTTCTCTCCTCCAAGAGCCTTCGGAGGTCGGCCTCGTATCGACTCAACTCAGCCCAAGACCGAGAAAATGCTTCTCGATGAAGCGTTAAAGCCTACGCAGAAAGAAGAAAAGAAGTTAGAAAAGAAAAACAAACATAAAGGTAATACCAACAAGGGGAGTTAAGGCTTACCTGATTCAGAGCTTGCTGCACTTCGTTGATAAGGCTCGATGCCTCACCCGAGTCCTTCCTCGGGACCTCCATGTCGCTCAGGCCGATAGCATCTTCGACCCCAATAAAATAATCATGGAAGGGATCTTCCCTTCCGTGGCCTCCTTCGATGGAAAGGGTCTTCAAGTCCCGAGCCTCTCGAATTATCTCCTCGAAAAACGAGGGGAGCAGCGGGGAGCCTCCAATTTCTATTGCCCCAAGTGAATCACTTGGGGCATTCTCTCCATCTCGGGGGGCCTCGAGATCAGCCCCTACAGTCGTACCCACCATTGGCTCATTATGGTAGGGGGTAGCCTCGATCCTTGACGACTCGGGGACTTTGACCAATTCTCTTCCCGAGACTCCCTCATCACGAGATGGAATCTCTGCTGCCTTTACCGATTCAGTAGCCTTTGGGGCCTCGGTACTCATTTTCACTCAGGCTACCAGCCCGGAGTCATCTTCTTCCTCTTTTTCATCTTCATCCATAAGATGCCGAACAGAATATTCGGTCAGGAGAATGATATTCTTCCTCAGCTTACGAGCCGCCTTCTTCATAGGTTCCGGATCCTCGGAAGTCGAGATCTTTTTCCTCTTTTTGTCCTTCGCCGGTTTCGGTGCTGGGATCGAAGTCTCCTCCTCACAAGATAACGGTCTCATAACAGCATCTTTGCCAAGGAATGTATAAAAAAATAAGGAATGCTTTACAAAGTCAACAAAGACGTGGGAAAGAAGCTTACTATGTGTTTTGGCCTCCCATCAGCCCTTTGATAAATCGCGCCACAAGCGCTCAACATATGTAGAGGTCGAGGCCAGGTCCCGTACCCAGCTCTTAAGGTTAGGAATTGCACCGGGCATCCATGCAACCGCTATATCATAGAAATGGATATCGGTAAGAAAGAAACGAAGGAGCAAAATAATAAGAGCTAACATTAGAATTATACTTATGCTTCATATTCCATTTCTCGAAAAATGGCATCTTCTCGGCCAGGATAAGGTCGAAAGTCTTCACTCGAACGAACCGGCTCATCCAACCTCGGTCCCTATCCTCGTCTATGCTTGAGAACAATACTTTGGTAGCTCGGCGTTGAAGTTTTATTAACCCACCTCGATAGAGGTGGGGGCTGTATAACCTGATGAGGTGGTCGAGTGTAAAAGGCATCCCCTCGACTTTGCTCACAAAATATCGGAGCAGAATAACGATTCGCCAAAAGGAAGGGTGGATTTGTCCTAGGGTTATTTGATACTGGTGGCAGAAGTCAACGATAACGGTGTCGAAGGGGCCCAACGTGAAAGGTTAAGTGTACACACTTAAAAACCCTTTCACATAGGTGGTGATATCTTCTTCGGGAGCCGGGATCACTACTTCTTTGTTTTACCAGTTGTAATCTTTCCTTACCTGCTTAAGGTATCCCTCAGTTATCAACCATATATACCTCGATACTGGCTCGTATCGATTGGGAATCGACGAGGCTCTATCGGTTTTAAAATCAGAAGTGAGAACACCCCCCCCGGGAACACACTCCTCAGGTTGTGGCTCCACCGGTGTTTTGTCGCTGGCAGGCCAAGATGAAGAGGCGCTCTCTTTTTGAGGAACAGTTTTTGATGTTTTGGCCATCTAAATTTTTGTCAACAAAGATCAAAAGTATTTTGGTGTTTTGTGAAGCAATTTGCAGTGAAATCACAGATTTGCAGATGAAGAACTCAGAAGATGCGGAAAAGAACTTAAAAGATTTGGAGATTGAAGATCTAAAAGTAAAAAAACGATAAAAATAGGAGCTATTTATAGAGTTGGCAATGACGGTTCAATATCAGCAGTGACTGACCATCGTCTGGTACACATTTAATACTTTGGTAACTGAACCGACGGGACAGTTATCACATACGTCATGGTCGAGCTCGATGTAAATGTCAGTGTATATCTAGTCGTATCATTGGAAAATCATATCGTTTCTCACCACATTCTTCCCGAGAAACGAGGAGACTATTTGTATACGGTCAAAACCGATTTTGTCCTTCATGTAATTAGTTAAGATTAGAACATGATGGGTCGAGGGTCGTTTTCATCATACCGAGATGAGATCTGAAGCCAGGTTACCAAGCTCAAGATTCAGGGACCGATCAATACCGAGCTCGATGATCCGAGCTCGAGTCAATACCGAGACCGAGTCAATACCGAATCCGAGTTAGTATCGAGCTCAAAATCTGGAGATTGACCAATATCAAGTCCGACCAAGATCGAGCTAAGAGACAAGAGCCGTTGTAGCCGCACTTGAAGATAGAATCTCGGCGGAAATTAAGGAAAAGCTAAATTAACTAATCTATCATAGGATCCCCACTATGTATTTTTTATTATATCCAAAGTAGGATCCTTCCACTATAAAAGAGTGGCTATTGAAACATTAAGGCATCTACACACTCCCTTATTGAAAAGATTATTGATATTCACATATAGATACATGAGAGATTATCCTTTTGTGAGCCTTGTACAGTGATTCATCTTGCTTGTTCATAAATCGTATTCTACTCAGTTTGGTTTGTATTTCATTCCTTTTTTACAGTTAATATTCGATATATTTCTACTTACTTTTCCGATTTGTACTAATTTATACCACGTTTCCTTAAAACTACGTATAAATTCAACTCTATCCGTTTTTCGGGTAAACAATTACTTTCCATGACCAGCTAAACTAAATTAGAAAACTCGCAGTAACTTTTCTAGCAAGAGGATCGAAGCCGTGGTTACAAAGTGACCTGCATGGCTTATAATCTATTTTATCACTGGAGAAGGAGATTAATAACTTAATATGCTAGATGTTACAAATTTGTCATAGTCATGCGGAAGTGGATAAGATCCTTTCTTATTTTCTTCTTCTTACAATTTTTTTTATTTATAGTCTACCAACAATTTAAATCTTGAATATAGATATATAATATGTTGATGGAACATTTGATTATCCGTGTAATTTTCTCTGTGTAGTTTGGAGGTAGTTACGATGGAGTAAGTACGGCAGAAAATAGTTGTTGTGCTGATTTGTTCAACTTTTCAATTACTGTATAAGCTGAAATAAGAGATACTCTTAGTATGACAGAAGAATAGATGTTGTGCTAATTCATTCAACTTTTCAATTGCTGTATAAGCTGAAGTAAAAGATAGTAAGAAAGCTTGTGGGGATTCTAACTAATTTTATAAATTTTGTTAACATAAACATTATCCTTATATTATTATGCATTGTTGTCTTTATGTTTAGTAACATGGAACTTGGCAAAAACGAACTGCGACGCTGGAAATAGTATTGAGTTTGTTGCTAGAGCGTTTCCCCTCAATTTTAATTATACAAGGGCATGAGCTCGAATATGTCGAGCTGAGTAATTCCGCCCCGTCATAAGCATTATAGCTTTATGTCTTACTTACACAAATTACATTATTCTTCAAACAAAGGAAATTGAATTTGTGATATCTCTAGCTATTGTTCATGTTGGGTTCGTGCTGTCTGTCACCTACTAGTATTATATAGAAATGAACAAGGTGTACGAACACCGCATCAAAAAGTTATACAGAAAGCAATAAATATTGTACAGTAAACTTGGGTGACACGTGTTGTTAAATGTGCGGCACCTTGCTTGGAACCCATTTTCTTTTCTACAGTTTCTCGCATTAATTTCTCTCTCTGTCATACTTCTCCCTTTTCTCTTCTCTTTCTCAATTTTTAATTTCTGCAATTTTCCTTCTGTGAGTCTCAAATTTCATCAGCTTCTTCCTCTTGTGTTCATCTGAGCTCTTTGTGTTTGTGAGTTTTTTCTGCAGTGTGTTGCTGTACTTTCTTTGTTTGTAATTGCCCGTTCCTTTGGGTTGCTTTTCTTTTGTGTACTTTCTTTGTTTGTAATCGCCAGTTCTTTAGGGTCTATTATACAAACTTTTTACTGCATTATGCACCTAAGATGTTTGATAGTATGCCAAAGTAACTGAACAATATTCTATTTCTTTGTTTTTTTCACAGATTTTCTACAAAATGCTCCTCTGTCAGTCAACAATCCAAAGGGTACATTACTTACTTCTACTGGACAGAATTAGCGAATAATGTGTTTTAGTTAATGTAATTTCTGATACCTCATCTAACATTGCATGTGATAGATTGCCATTTTTGTTCCATTTGAAATTCTAGGAGGTATCGAAATTTTCTGGTGGTAGGAAATATCTACTTTACATTTTATTTCTCTGATTGTTTTGGTTTTTGTACCAAGTCTTGCTTACTTTGAGATTTATATCCTTTTGTACATCATCTATGTTTTCCTTTTATAAATTAAATTTGTTAGAATAAGGAGTTGCTTGGTCTCCATTGTGATTTTGCTGTACCCGTTTAATGAAGCATCCAAAGTGTTTGATAACATGCTTGAAGCAATTGAAACTACTTTTATTGCTCTGTTTTCCCATAGATTTTCTACAACATGCTCTTATGTCATGGAATATTACTTATTTCTAGATAGCATTGGTGAATAATATGTGTGCTATATATGGTTGTGTTCAAGAAATACATTTGAGACGTCTATCAATTGTTTGGATATGTTTCAATTGCATTTTGCTACTATTAATCTAATTTTCTGTCATAAAAAAATTAGGTATAATGTATAGTTTTTTAGACTTAAACCAAATTGTAAATATTACTTAACAAAATAAAAAATTGCTGGGAACAAGAACGTTGACAAACAAAGACACTGCATTGCATAGAGCTGAAAATAACTCGGGATCAACGACTTGTTGATAAGAATATGACACCGCGTACTAGATTGCACAAAATATAGCCGAAAATAAAACAATCAATTTTGTTGCAACTGCAAGCTAAAAGAGTTGAATCAAAAAGTTGCGGCTGTTACATCATACAAGTACTGCACTATCTTCTTCAGAGATCGACATCCAACCTGGAAAACGAAGTATTCTTACAATTACTAATCCTCCGTTAGCTTCTGAGGAAGGTCACGAAAGTATAACTTTTTCGTCCTTGTCAGAGACATTACTACTATACATGTGCATAATGTCGTATGTGTATATATAGGTGTATTTTGATGCATATCTTGATCTACTATCATTTAAGTTACTTTTGCTTTTATTTAATAGCTTCTGCAGCTACAAATACAAATGATTCCTTCTCTATCTTTGATGTAGGTGAGTCCACAAATACTTCAAAATTCCGAATATACTAATTGGCTAACTCATTTAAGTTATACATGTCTATACATTTACTATTCCATTGCCTTGATCAACATCAGGTAGATGTGATTCAGAAATTCTCCAATTCCAGTAATTTCTACAAATAGAGGATGTATCTATCTAATGTAAAGTTTTTTAGAATTAAACCAAATTGTAAAAATTACTTAACAAAATAAAAAATTGCTTGGAACTGGAGTGTCAACAAGCAAAGACACTGGATTGCATAGATTACGGTATACTGAGGAACAACGACTTGCTGATAGAAATATGTGACGTCGTATTAGATATGCACAAATGTCGTCGGTGATCGTCAGAGAGAAAACAATCATTTTATTGCAACTGCAAGCTAAAAGAGCTAACTTAAAAAGCCAGCGACTTTCTCATCATACCAGTAATGTACTAACTTCTAGGTAGGTAATATTTTAGATTCCAAATAAAGTTCATTTGTATATGAATATTTGGCATCTTTTTGGGTCTTCATTAAGCATTCATGTGGCCTCTTTCACAAAGTAAATTATGTTACTTAACAAGAGCTGCTCAACTTCATACCAATTGCTTAGGATGCTGTGCTGCTTGTCTTATTTTATTCCAACAGAGGTAAGGGACTTAAGTGAGTTATGTCATTTTTGTTTTTCAAATGAACTTAGGTTACTTTACACTTTCATTTTTATTTTTATGTTGTCTTTCTTCTTTACCAAGTTCCACTTCTTGCCGAGTTTGACCAGATAAAAGGTTATCATATATTTGTACTACTGTGTCACATTTACCTTTTTCCGGTTAGTTTGGTCTAAAAAGATTTTCCCTCAACTGTTTCCATGGTACTAAATGTTTAGTAGAAAAGATTGTCGTTCTTGAAGGCACGGTAGGAGGAATGGTTTTAAACATTTATTCGGTTCAATATATCAAAAATATCATGTTTGCGATGATAGTTCACTTCTACTTCTCAATTTAGAACATAATTTCATAATTTAGTGCAGTATCAAGACAGTTTTCATAATTTATTGATTTTGGTCATTTTTGCTTCTGAAGCCTTAGGTTGTTAATCTATTGTAAAAGGGCAGCCCGTGCACTAAGCTCCCGCTATGTGCGGGGTCCGGGAAAGGATCGGACGTGATGATCAGTTATTAAGGTTCCAATCTCAATATTGAGGGCAGAAATCGACCAAGATGTCATCAGAGAGAGATTGTCAAGCAATTCGAGATGGCCTTAAATGTTAAGCTGGAGGTAGGAAGTTTTACATGCTTATGCTTTTCACAAATTACACTTGTCAATGTTACTTTAAAGCCTCTCTATTGGTGATCATAAGCTGCATGTAGTCCAATTTCAGTCACCACATCACTAATCCCTGTTTAAATCTTTCATGAACTTGAAAGAAGCGGAATCAGTAATTTGCTTGCTTATGTATATATTAGAAAAAAATATTAATAGTGAAAGATTATAATAGCCTTAATTTCGAGTTCCAAAAAAGAGCAAAGATTTTACTAATAGCTTTTCTTAAAGTTTATGCTTGAAAGAGTAAATTGTTCTCTCTTTTCTATTTTATGTATATTATTATTAGCAGTAAGTTGACTGGCATCATGTTTGCATTGTTACTGTATCTCATTAGCTACAAATAAGGTCTCATTGGGTTTCGCAACAATGGTGTGTCTTACTACTCCTTTGTTTACTATAGTACCGGGTCTATGTACTGTCTATCGCGTTTGCTTTGCATTTATTTTCTCATTTTCATGATGTTATTTTTCCTATGGTTTCTATTGATGATACTAATATTGTCTCTTTTTGTCTTCTTGAGCCGAGAGTCTTTCGGAAACAGCATCTCTACTCACTCGGGGTAGGGGTAAGGTCGGCGTACACACTACCCTCCCCAGAACCCACTAGTGGGATTTCACTGGATCGTTGTTGTTGTTGTTGTTTGGGTTTCGCAACAAAAATGTAGATGCCTCAATTTTGACTGCCCATGCGTACCTCTTGGGTATTGTCTGTCTTCACGGACGATATATAATTACTTTTGGGAGAAAAAGAGTTAGCTACTTCACAACATACCAAAGACTGAAAAACACCTTTTACAAGGACGGGGTGATATCATATCATTTACTACTTTTTTACAGGTTGGTCACTTGAAAATGTTAGTCGTCGTAACTCAAGTATTACTTCACTCTAAACCATTTTTTGCAGAAGCACCATCAGGTTTTCCGTCAAGGTATTAAATGGTTCATACATTGTTGAGTCGAACAAGGTATGCAATACCAACCTACAAAACTAGACAACTTGATCACAAACTGGGCAACTGTGAAGTACAACAGGCAGATGAGGAGACAACCTTACAGTAACAAGCAACAAGTTTAAAAATATGCAACTGAAGCTTTGGATTACTTGTTGGAAGTTTACAATTCTTATGTCATTTCTTTGCACATATTGGTGAGAAAACAAACATATTATTCTCATGTTGTATATAAAACTCTTTTGATTATGATTACTTATTTTGACTTTACGAACACAAAAACAATGTTGTCGGGCCCGTGCATTGCACGGGCTTCACTTCTCTAGTATATATATATATATATATCAAGAAAGTTAGTAGCTAAAGAGTGACTAGAAGTTTATCGCTTGACTCTTCCTTGGTGGAAGAGTTCTAGTTAATTTCAACCTTTAACTCTTTTCCTTATCTTGGATTAGCTTCACATATGCAACATTTTGTTCAGAAAAAATCAGAAATAAACCTCTTATACTTATCCCTTGTACAGGCGTACGTTTTGCTTGTTTTCAACTGTGATCTACGTTTAGTAAACTTGATTCATGAATGTGTTGCTTTGTTAAATCATCAGAAATTATAATACTCAAGTCAACAAAATATTTGGCGAGATTTATGAAAATTAGGGCATGAAAATGATTGCACTTATTTCATGATAGCAACGATCTGTAAAATATTTAAAAGGAATATGTGTAATCAGGAGCAGAGCCAGTGTTTCAAATCCTGTATTTATCTAGAATAATTTATTAATTATTTATAATTTAATAATTTAAAACTCAACAACTTAAAATGCTTAAAATTCTAAATCCATAAGAAGGTTGAAATTCTAGCTCCATCTATATATTTCTTATGCTATTATGCAATAGCATAGTGATCATAATCACGGAAAATGGGTATTGCACATTCCTCACTTTGACATTATGGAGAAAAGACATCATGTCCTTTTCCTTCATGTATTCATCTTTTTGACTCTTATCGTTTGAGGTAAACGTTGTCAACTTTTCCATTTATGCAGTATATATTGGGGGGAAAAAAAGACTTAATTGTTTTGGTCAAAAATTGTTAAAGCTAATTAGAAATGTCAATTATTTTATGTTTTGGGCAATAAGTTCTTGGTTACTCTTCTATTAGCCAATGGGATACATCAAAGTTGATATAACTAATTAACGAGGTAATATAGACTTCAGGTTTAGTTTATTTTATTTAACTAACAGGAAATTTTGATCTATTTAATGTCCTTCTTACGAAATAATTATTGCCACTCATGTTTTACGCAGAATGGTGATAAAACTATTAGCCAAACAACTAAATGAATACAAAAATAAACAAATAAATAGAAGGTATTATAAAATAAAAGCAATTTAGTAAAACATGAATAAGAAATGTTATGAAATAAAAGCAATTTAGTAAAACATGAACAAGAAATGGAAATAGAGAGAAGGAAGAGATTTTCTTCTTCAATTGTGTATATTTTCCTATCTATTACAAGGCCTTTATATAGGCATGAAAAGTGAAGAAAAATATGTCATTGAATATGTCATTAAGCATTTGAGAAGATCACGGAGGAAGAGTAGACATCCACCATAATTTTATTTTTCTTTTAACACTCTCCTTTAGATGTCCATAGATAATGTGCCTCGTTAAAATCTTATTAGGAAAAAACCTCAAGGGAAAAAAATCCTAGTGAAGGAAAAAGAGTACACATATTTAGAAATACGCCTTTTGGTTGCCTCGTTAAAAACCTTGCAAGAAAAACCCAGTGGGACAAAACCTTGTAAGGGAAAACGAGTACAACGCGTATTAACTTCCCCTAATGAGGGCATCAATTCACATCCTTAAGTATAACGACCCGGCCAGTCGTTTTAAAAGTTGTAGTCCCGTTCCCCTATTTAATACTCATTTTATGCTTTATAATCATTATGTAACTTGTCGGGGTAGTCAGTTCGGGTCCGGAGAGATTTTAAAATGAATTGGAACACTTGGTTCCAAAGTTTAAAACTTAAGTTAAAAAGGTTGGATGTATATTGACCTATGTGTAAACGATCCCGGAATAGAATTTTGATGATTCCAAAAGCTCCGTACGGTGATTTTGTACTTAGGAGCGTGATCCGAATTTTATTTGAAAGTCCGTAGTGAAATTAGGCTTGAAATGGCTAAAATAGAAATTTATTTTTTTAAGTTTGACAGGGGAGTTGACTTTTGATATCGGGGTTGGAATCCAATTCAGAAAAATTTTATAGCTCCGTTATATCATTTATGACTTGTGTGCAAAATTTGAGGTCAATCGGACTTGATTCGATAGGTTTCGACATCGAATGTAGAAGTTGGAAATTCTTAAGTTTCATTAGGCTTCAATCTATGTGTGATTCGTGTTTTTAGTATTGTTGGATGTGATTTGAAGACTCGACTAAGTCCGTATAACGTTTTAGGACTTGCTGGTATATTTGGTTGAGGTCCCGAGGGGTTCGGGCGTGTTTCAGATGGTATTCAGAGTATTTTCCTTTATTTTGGCATTGTTGATAGCTGCTGATTTCTGGTATTTTAAACCTTCTTCGTGATCGCGAAGATTAGGACGTGATCACGTTGGCTTAGTTGAGGCAGTGTTAATTTTGTTCTTCGCGATCGCGTGAGGTCAACCTCGATCGCGTGGCATTGTTTGCAATCGCGTAAGGTTAATTGAGGGCTGCTAAGTTTTGTGCTTCGCGATCACGTGAAACGGGCTGCGATCGCGTAGCTTTGAGACCTTGTGACTCGCGAACGCGTGAAGATGGTCGGGTTTGCGTAGAGTAACGGAGCAGGAGTAGAGGTCACGTGTTTGCTCTATGCGATCGCGTGAACAAGACTGCGATCGCGTAGAGCTGGGAACTCTATGCTTTGCGATCGCGTGAGGATATACGCGGTCGCGTAGAGTTAATTTGGGCAGTGGAAATTTATGCTTCGCGAGCGTGTGGATGTTCGTGATCGCGAAGAGTAAAAGCCTGGACAGAGAGTTTAAGTTCTGAAAATTCCATTTTTAACGATTTGGAGCTTGGATTGAGGCGAGTTTTGGGAGATTTTCATAGAGAAACATCGGGGTAAGTGTTGTTAACTCAATTTTGGTTAGATTATCCAAATTCATCACTGTTTTTATCAGTTAATTGGTGATTTAAATTAAAAAAATTTAAAACCCTCTTGGATAGATTTGAGGATCGAATTGTTATCGGAATTTGGTCATTTTGATATGGTTAGACTCGTGGTTGAATGGGCGTTCATATTTCGTAACTTTCATCGGATTCCGAGACGTTGGCCCCACGGAAAATTTTTGAGTTAATTTCGGATTTTTATTGAAGATTTTAGTATTTTCTTATGAAAGTGATTCTTTAATTTTTGTTGACTGTGTCGAATTAATTATGACTAGATTCGAGTCGATCGGATTCGGAAAATCGAGGAAAAGGCATACTACTTGGTTAAATTGGAGCAAGTCGAGGTATTGATGATTTATTGATGATTTATTTTGGCAGGATCCGTGAGCTCTTTATTATGAAAAAATATTGTTGTTGATTTATTTTGGCAAATTGAAATATTTAGGCACTTGAGGTGCAAATTATGATATATTGTGATATTGATACACATGCAGTAGTGTAAGGTCTAGGTATTGAAATGCATGCAATGAGATAAGGGTGGCTTGATATGCGTGGCTAGTATGAGAAACTACTAGAAGTCATATGTTGTGATAAGGATGGCTAAAACGCGGGATGCTATTTTGGGGAAAATATTTTCTTTAAAATAAATTGTGAAGGCTCCCGCGGTGATATAAGAAAATGAGATATTGTGAATTTATTTATGATTTAGTACTACGAGGCGGTACCTCGGGAGTGCCCTTGTGGATATTGATTTATGGCCGCAGTTGCCTTTGATTATTGTTGTGATTTTCTTAAAGTTGAAAAGAATTCTATTTTGCTTCCACGAGGTATTAATTGCTATTATTTTGGTATAATTAAATGGTGACATACTACTTGATTTATTTCCATTGTCATTTTATCTTATTATATTGTTAAATATTTTACCATGTTATTATTTATTTTCCAGTAGGGCCTGACCTGACCTCGTCACTACTCTACCGAGGTTAGGCTTGGAACTTACTGGGTATCGCTGTGCTGTACTCATACTACGCTTCTGCACATATTTTTGTGTAGATCCAGGTACACCTTATCAAACCAGGCATTAGTAAACTAGCTGTACGAGGAGACTTCGAGGTATATCTGCCAGCGTCCGCAGACTCCGGAGTCCTCTTCTATCTTACTATGTTGTCTTCCTTATTTGCTTTACACTCTAATGTATAGAGACATAGAATAAATTCTTAGAAGCTTGTGACTTATTTCTACAGGGTTTTGGGAGTTATAATTATTTGAATTGTAGTTTATTTATTTTAGATATCTATTATTATTCCGCATTGATAGGCTTACCTAGTCTTAGGGACTAGGTACCATCACGACCTCTTACGGAGGGAATTTGGGATCGTGACAAGTTGGTATCATAGCTCTAGGTTCATAGGTGTTATGAGTCACAAACAGGTTTAATAGAGTCTTACAGATCGGTACGGAAACGTCTGTACTTATCTTTATGAGGCTATGGAACTGTTTGGAAAATATTCACTTCTTTGATTCCTTATCGTCGCAATTGTTGAATTCAAAGCTCTAAACCATTATCCTTTTATTCTCTCACAGATGGTGAGGACACGCACAACTGGATCCGATGATCAGACACCCGAGCCACCTGTTGGAGCCGCAGGAGGCCGGGATCGGGGCAGAAGCCGAGCCAGAGGCTGAGGAAGACCACATGGTGCAGCCAGAGCATCTGCACGAGCTGCTGCACTAGAGCTACCAATAGCTTCAGTTGGAGAGCAGGCACCTGAGACGTCTGTTACTACTCCTGCACGTCAGGAGACTCTTGCCCAGTTTTTGAGCATGTTTGGCACTCTAGCTCAAGCAGGGTTAATTCCACTTGCTCCTGCCACATCTCAAGCCGGGGGAGGACCACATACCCTCGCCGCCCGTACTTCAGAGCCAGGGGCCCAAGTTGACCATGCCCTAGAGATTATACCAGTGCAGCCAGTTGTTCCAATTCGGCCTGAGATTAGGACAACAGTTTCAGAGGTGGAGCAGTTCAGGCTCGAGAGGTACAAAAAGTACCACCCTCTCACTTTCAGCGGTTTAGCTTCAGAGAATGCTTAGGGTTCTCTGGAGGAATGTCACTGTATCCTTCGTACTATGGGTATTGTGGACTCCAGTGGGTTTTCTTTCACGACATTCTAGTTTAGAGGAACAGCCTACCAGTGGTGGCGGGCATATGAGTTGGATAGTCCCGCTGAGGCATCTTCACTCACTTGGACTCAATTTTCAGATATGTACTTAAGGGAGTATGTTCCTCAGAGTCTTAGAGATGCATGTCGCGCATAGTTTGAGCAACTGCGCCAGGGTTCTATGACCGTATCAAAGTATGCGGTCCGATTTAGTGAGTTGGCTAGGCATGCACCAGCCTTAGTTGCTATTGTTCGAGAGTGGGTTCGTTGATTTATTGAGGGTCTCTACCCTAGTATCGTATTCAGTATGGACTGAGATCTAGATATGGACGTCACATACCAACAGGTGGTGTCAATTACTAGGAGATTGGAAGGTATGCTGACTCGAGAGAGGGAAGAGAGGGAAGCTAAGAGACCCCGAGATTCTGGCACATATAATAATTCTCGTGCCCCAGTTGCAGCCCGTCATGGTAGAGGTTATGTGAGCCATCCTATTCATTCAGAACTTCCAACTTCCAGTGGTATTCTGGCTACTCCCAGACCTCAAGTTCCATATTATGCACTGCCAGTGTCTACTGTACCTCCTGTACGAGGTGTTTTTAGCGGGTAGTCTAGTCGATCAGGCCTGAGCCAGTCCGAGTAGCCACGTCCTCCGAGGGCTTATTTTGAGTGTGGTGACACTCGTCATTTCATGAGAGATTGCCCCAGATTTAGGAAGGGTGCACCTCCACAGATTTCTCAGGCCCCACCTATTTCACTGGGCCCTCAAACTTCTCGGGCCATGATTGCTGCACCAGTTGCCACTCCACTTGCAAAACCAGCTAGAGGTAGAAGTCGGACAGGTAGAGGTCGCCCTAGAAGGGGAGGCCAGTCCATATATTATGCCCTTCCTGCTAGGAAAAAGGCCGTTGCATCCGATTCTGTTATCACATGTATTATTCCGGTCTGTCTTAGAGATGCATTAGTCTTATTTGATCCAGGCTCCACTTATTCTTATGTGTCATCTTATTTTGCCCCGTATTTGGGCGTATCATGTAATTCATTGGGTTCTTCTGTTTATATATCTACACTCGTGAATGAATCTATTATTGTGGACCATGTGTATCGGTCGTGTTTAATTGTTATCAATGGTTTTGAGACCAGAGATGATTTACTATTGCTTAGTATGGTGGATTTCGATATTATTTTGGGCATGGACTGGTTGTCGCCCTATCACGCTATTATAGATTGTTACGCCAAAATGGTGACGTTGGCTATGCTAGGTCTACCGCGGCTAGAGTAGAGAGGTACCTCGGATCATGTTCCTAGCAGGGTTGTTTCATTTCTTAAAGCTCAATGAATGGTTGAGAAGGGGTGTGATGCGTATCTGGCCTATGTGAGAGATGTTAGTATTGATACTCCTACCGTGGAGTCAGTTCCTGAGTAAGGGATTTTCCTGATGTCTTTCCAGTAGATCTTCTCGGTATGCCACCCGATAGGGATATTGACTTTGGCATTGATTTGTTATCGGGCACTCAGCCTATTTCTATTCCACCATATCGTATGGTCCTAGAAGAGTTGAAAGAATTAAAAGAACAGTTACAGGAATTGCTTGATGCTTCATTCGGCCCAGTGTATCGCCTTGGGGTGCTCCTGTCTTATTTGTAAAGAAGAAGGATGGTTTTATGCGGATGTGTATTGATTACCGCCAGCTAAACAAGGTTACAGTGAAGAATATGTATCCATTTCCACGTATTGATGACCTATTTGATCAGCTTCAGGGTGCCAGAGTGTTCTCTAAGATCGACTTATGTTCAGTCTATCATCAGTTGAAGATTCGGGAGCCAGATATCCCGAAGATTGCTTTCAGGACTCGGTACGATCATTACGAGTTCCTTGTGATGTCTTTTGGGCTGACCAACGCCCCAGTAACATTTATGCACTTAATGAATAGTGTATTTCAGCCCTATCTTGATTCTTTCGTCATTGTGTTTATTGACGACATTCTAGTGTATTCCCGAAGTCGGAAAGATCATGAACAACACCTGAGGACTGTGCTTCAGACATTGAGAGAAAAGAAGTTATATGCAGTGGGATTAAATTTGAAAGTATGAATTATGGCTTGATTCAGTGGGATTTTTGGGCCATATAGTTTTGTGTGAGGGAATCAAGGTAGATCCGAAGAAGATTGAGGTAGTGCAGAGTTGGTCCAGACCGTCCTCAGCTACGGAGATACGAAGTTTCCTTGGTTTTGCAGGTATTATTGTCGATTTGTAGAGGGTTTTTCTTCTATTGCTTCATCTATGACCAAATTGACTCAGAAGGGTGCTCCGTTCAGGCGGACTGAGGAATGTGAGAAGAGCTTCCAAAAGCTCAAGACAGCTTTGACTATAGCCCCGGTATTGGTATTACCTACAGGTCCAGGGTCTTATACTGTGTATTATGATGCGTTGCGTATTGGTCTCAGTGCAGTGTTGATGCAAGACGGTAGGGTGATTGCTTACGCGTCCAGATAGTTAAAGGTACATGAGAAGAATTATCTGGTCCACAACCTTGAGTTAGCAGCTATTGTTCATGCCTTGAAGATTTGGCGGCATTATTTATACGGTGTCCATTGTGAGGTCTACACCGAGCAACGGAGTCTACAACATCTGTTTAAATAGAAGGATCTTAATTTGTGGCAGCGGAGATGGTTGGAGTTTCTTAAGGATTATGATATCATCATTCTCTATCATCCCGGGAAGGCCAATGTAGTGGCCAATGCCTTGAGTCGTAAGGCGGAGAGTTTGGGCAGCTTAGCAT